>JACSZP010039689.1:706-13153 GCA_016161895.1 Pinna nobilis | reverse complement strand
TGGCTTACCACTCAGGGGCATAGTGTTTCTCAAACACATCTTGTTTATTTAAAATTTTGACAATATCTCATGAAAAAGCACGTCTCTCACATAAAAAACTCCCGTTATCCTGTTAAGTCTTAGAAAAATTTAGTCTCTTCCATAAAATTGAAAAATTTCCCCCATAGAAAAATTTCAAGGTTGGCAAGTCAGTGGATATTTGTCATAAAAGATTTGTATATGTGGGTAATGTAAATCCAGAAATTTTCGTGGAACTTTATTTTTGCGAGATGGTAGCTTTGCAAATATTCACGACACTAAATTTTCGCAAACCTCTATGTTGAGTATAACAGTTACTGCTATATGGTGCATATCAATGTCAGGTTAGTATATTAAGCGAGAACTTTATTTTCGTGAGTAAGTGATCTCGCATAATTATGCAAAAATAAAATTTGCGCGAATATAACTGGATTTACAGTACATGGCTCTTTCTGGAGGACTGTTGGCATTCAACATTCTGTTTTGGGCTCGGAATTCAGAAATAAGATTACTTTACAGTATAACCCAGATAATCACATTGAAACTATGGAAAGTGTGGAACTGTGAAACTATTTCTGGCAAAAACAAGCAAAAAAGACAAACGTACATTTGAAGAAAATATGTGTACTCGTGTTTGCTAATGGGAACGAAAATAATTGTCGAAAGTTTTTGTAAAATCTTACCACACATCTATTTGTAGGACTTCGGGAGACAAGCGAGCGTTGAACATGGATTATCTCCCTTACATGTGTAGCTTTTTAACAAAGCCTCTGGTAGATAAAGGAAGTGATGGCGTACAGGATGTGATCCGGCTAATGGACGAGTACGATATCATCAAGGATGACTTTGATAACATCCTAGAAGTTTCAAAATGGCCGAACAGCAAAGACCCGATGGCGGCACTTAGCTCAAAGGTACTGCATGGGGTCTTACATGTATGCCTGTACCAACCAAGCAATTTTTTGTTTATATGTCAAAACTGGAATAATGGACACCCAATACTATCATAGAAAGAAATGTTTTTCAGGAAAAAGGCATGTAATTTTTCAATGCCTTACGAAAGATGAAACATATTATGTTACGGTATTGTTCAATCATCCGAGGTCATAGTCTCCTGTAAGTTTTTTCTGTGATGGATGCTCCAAGTTGGACAAAAGCTTCCTTTAATAAAGTTACTGATCCAGTTTAAACTTCAGCGGGCTCCAGTCAACATGACCTACTTTAACGGTAAAAGTAGGTCAAACAGTTTTCTGAGCTTTTTTGCAGTTATGAATACAAATAAGATGCTGAAATTTAGACACTAGCTTCCTCTTATGGCATTATAGATCCAGTTTGCATGTCAGTGGGCTTAGGTCACTGTGGCCTACTTTGCAGAGGTCAAACAGTTTTCCCGACCTGCTGACTGGCATATATTGTACCATTTGCGATACTCTTGTTTGCTTTGCCAGTTGACTTGTCCATTTACTTGATGATTCTATTAGATACAGTCCACTCTCGATTTACCGCCACCCAATAAACTGCCATATTCGCATATTGCCATAAGTTTCTTAAGAACAGATTTCGAACTACTTATAACTCCCGTTAAACCGCCATATTCGCATACCGCCATCCGCCACTGTATTTTTAAACCATATCTTAAAAAACCCATTGAGTTTCACTTGATAATAATGCCATTGAACATAGATAGATCAGACTTGCTAATAAACTGGTTGATCGTTTTAGATACACGTTTACTTTTTTCCTAGTTTTGATAACTAATACATATACCGCAATATTTATGAAGTTTTTGAGAATTCGAGTTAACCAACAAGTGAAATAAAAAAAAAATCCATAACCTAAAACATTAATTTTCAGTCGATATTTAAAGTGAGTGCAAAATTGACCTGTCACCATATTCAATATAACGCCATATTTTGGAAAAACGAAAGGAGGCGGTATAACGAGAAACGACTGTATATGCAGGGCCACCTTGGCCAAAGAGTGAGGGAGGTGTGTCCTTCACAGTTGAGTTGCACTTCTAGTCACTGTGAGTTAGCGCCTTGCTGGAACCAAAGTTGATTATATGAGAAGGTTGGAGAAGCTTGCGGAAGGCTTCTTGGTGGTTACAGTTGCAGTTGAGTTTTCTTCTCTACCAATAGAAACAGGTTACAACCATATGGCTGAAAGATAGTTGAGTGTAGCGTAAAGCAAAACAAAAACTTAATATTTGCTGCTGAATTCCTATTGATGAATGTGACTATGAGGTAATGATTTGTTCTTCAGACGAAAGCGTCATTCACAAGGACGTACAACAAAGATGTTCACTTGACACCATATGCCACAGGAGTCGCAACAAAAAAGCGCAGGGGCGGCCCAGCGGTAGCCGAGGACTTAGAAACTATGGGGGAGGAAGGGGAGGCAACTGCTGCTGAGGCAGAGAGCGAAGAGGAAGATAATGTGGAGACTGACACCATGATCAAGGTTAGTAGGTCAAAGGTCATGTGGAGAAAAAAATAAGGTCAAAATTCCTGTTGACAATAAAATTATCCAGGTTACTTGATCAGAGGTCATGTGGAGAGTAAAACAATCCATGTTAGTAGGTCAAAGTTCATGTGGAGACAAACCATGATTCAGGTTAGAAGGTCAAAGTCCCTATGGAAATAACCACCAATATCAAGTCAGGTGAATTAAAATTCAGGTGACGACCGACAATTTGATCTAGGGAAGTAATGGTTAGTTTGTCATTAAATCTTTCCTTAGCAGTGTAGCTTAGAATTTTATTTCATTTCTTGAAATATAGTGTCTAGACTCCGCTTTATTCAAGAGATCTACATGTACACTTATCAGAATGTATACGGGTAGAGAGTTGTCGTTTTGAATCAAGTAAAGGAAAGTGTATACAGTCGCTCCTCATTAATCCAGACGCCAATAATCCGGATGCTTCACCTTTTGCACAAAATTTTCAAGTTGCATTAGCCATAATGATGGGTATGTTTCATTAATCCGGACAATTTGTTTGGGGACGGTGTCTGGATTAATGAGGCTCCACTGTATATGTTCTCTGAAGAAAAAACTCGGTGGTGCCAATTATTGCGTTGGTTTATCTATAGTAATTATTTTTCCATCGTAAGTGATAAGGCTTTGATATCACGCCTGTTTGTTTCTCATTAGTTTTGGTGGTTGAATGTATTGTTTTTTAACATCCCACTTGAAAATCATTCACTTATATTTCACCTTGTACTGGTGTAGGGCGACCAATTTTGCCTATGCTCTGCACTATTGGCCGAAGAGCAGGAAGGGCTCTTTAACTTGCCAACGCCTACTGTGACACGGGTCCTCGGCTTTTTCTGTCTTATTTGAATGACAGGGACAGCCAAGTGTAGCGTGGCTTGGGCTCGAACCCCAGACCTCTCAATCAGAAATTGAACACGCTAACAAACTAGGCCACGGCGGCCCCCATTATTTTTGACAATACCCTCTATATGCTACCAAAACTTTTGACAGTACAACTTTGACGTTTTTGATTGTAAGAAATGAGAATGCTGTTTCTGTCAGATGCAATAGGGGGTACCACAATCTCTTAGAAGCATTCTTGTTTTTCTTGTATGTAAATGAAACTATGACAGAAATAAGAAGCAAACTTTTGAAAGTTTGAAATTAAACACTGATAAGAGTTGACTGTCTTGATTGATTTGGAGATATTTCAACAGGCTAAGAAGACCTCAGGGAAAGCAGCTGCTACATCCTCTAAAGAAACTAAAGGTAAAGGAAAGGGCAAAGGTCGCGGAAAGGGGAAAAGCTGAGGACAGCAGTTGTGGGATGTACGGAGTAGTTGTGGATCAGATGTGGGTATTTAGGATAGAGCAGTGATTAGACGGAAAAAATTGTGATGGAGTAGTGATATGGCGTGGAAAATGTGGTCGAAGGAGTAAATATATCTGGAAAATGGGGGTGGAACAGTGGATAGACATGTGAAAAAGTAGAAATACTTAGCTTCTCTCTGTGGTTAATTCGTGGTGGAAAAGACACCCCCTTCCTCCCCAGAAAAACAGACAGAAATGAAGCTTAATGAGGAATAATCATTTTTATGAGAGTACTGCAGTCGAAGCTACTTTTACAGAGTTATGTATCTTCTGTGCAAGCTCACTTGAGATGAATACAGTCAGGGTTACATGAACAGAGCTACATTTACTGTGCCAGCTCACTTGAGACTGTTACAGTCAGGGTTACATGTACAGAGCTACATTTACTGTGCCAGCTCACTTGAGACTGTTACAGTCAGAGTTACTTGTACAGAGCTACATCTTTACTGTGCCAGCCCACTGAGACTGTTACAGTCAGGGTTACTTGTACAGAGCTACATATTTACTGTGCAAGCCTACTTGAGACTGTTACAGTCAGGGTTACTTGTACAGAGCTACATATTTACTGTACAGGCCTACTTGAGACTGTTACAGTCAGGGTTACATGTACAGAGCTACATATTTACTGTGCAAGCCCACTTGAGACTTACAGTCTGGGTTAATTGTACAGGGTTATGTATTTACTGTGTCAACCCTCTTGATATATGATGGTTGTTATATAATTATTGTCTATGTTGTTGTTGCTGTCACAAACGAATTGTACATTGTTACCTGTCTAGGTAGTACAGGTAAATGAATTGATGACCTATTAAATTTCAGGACATCAAACTATGCAAAATGTCTTCTTGTTATTTGTTTCAGCCTGTGAAACTAGGGCTGGGCACCATAGAATGTAAGATTTTACTTAAGTCTGAGAATTTTTTAAAATGTAACTTCTCAGCCAATCAGAATTTGGTATAAGCTGAAGTTGAGTAAATTTTCAGACTTAAGTAAATACTTAAGTTTTAAGGTGCCCAGCCCAGATGCAAAAAGGGTGTCTGGGGCCTAGTGGTTAGTATGTTCAACTTCTGATTGAGAGGTTTTAGCCCAAGCCACGTCGAGGTCGGCTGTCCCTGTCTTTCAGACGAGATGGTTCAAGAGAAAACAAGAAATTGAATTTTGATTTGTCATCTTTGGGTAATGTTTTATTCAATAACAAAGCTCTATAAAATGGCACATTAGAAACATAATCAGAAAGATACATTACTACATTCACCATATCTTTTGTAATGAAGACCACACTTGTTACAGAAGTATAGAATCACTTATAATATACATTAGAGTTGGTCTATAACGAATCAGCTTAAAGTGAATTCAGTGTTATAACAAAGAGGAAAAAATCTTCGAGAACTCGATTATTATTTATCTAATCCTGACGCTTAAAAATGAAGGATGCTAATAACGAAGTCAATCCCCTTTGACTTCATTATAGACCAACTCTCAATGTAGTAAAACCAGATTTAACCCTTTCACCACTGCAGACCGTAATGGACTGGTCTGACACAATAGAAAAGAGCATACTACATTGATACTTAGGGGTTAACAGAGAATTGATGTTAGCCAGTACAAGACTAAATATAGAAAATTTGAGAAAATTGCCTGTCAGATACATTGTGTATTAGATTTTCATTGCTATTAGGGTGGATCTGTCAAAGCAGGTTCAACTACGTTTTGTAATACTGATACTCTTGACAATGAATGCACTCTCTTCTTTGAAAAGGGGGAAACTTAACCATAATTTTTAGTGAGGGACTACTGAAAAGCTTGCTGAAGATACCACTTAATAAACCCAATATAGTGAAACTTGTATATACAAGATAACCGATCTTTTTAGGGAATCTTTATAAAGAGATAATTGTACTATTGGGGTCAGCAAAACAGACTAAGTGACCAGATGGCCATTTTATTACATACTTGAATATTCATGAATCTCTATAAGTTTTCCCATTGGTTGAGGGCTGGTCACGTGCAGTTCAATAAATCGTCGTATTGTACCGCTTGTATTTGATATTGCAGTTCATTAAATAAGGATTCACTGAACCAGATACCAGCATTTTGACTTAAAATATCAGGTAAAAGTATAAAGCAATAATGTAGGCAATGCTTGAGTTGTCATATGAAATAAATTTCCAAGTGTGCCTAGTAGACTTTGTTTCCTCTACCGGTTAGTCAAATTTTGTCAATAAAAAGACAATAAGGAATCGCGCTGTCAGTCACACTTTTAAGTAGTTATCACTTTGTCAGCCATTTGTAAATGCTTCTTGTCAAACACTAATTTGTTGTGAATATTCAAGAATGTAATAAAACATTTATTGCACAGATGATTCGGTCAAATTGATAATTTATTTTCGGCCTTGGTCAATATAAATTTTATCACTCCATAAATCATCATATTGACCTCATCTCTGCAATAATTGTATAGTATGCAGGTGGTTGCTAAAGCAAGTCTTACTGCAAAGATTCCTATGTGCATGTACATTGATATAAAAGGATAATCATTCTCGTCTAGTATGCTTCAAGGCTTGTTCACAAATTATTGTAATGCAAGATATTGATAACATTCAGTGAGTTGTCAAGTTGTGCTATATACATGTATATGCTTACAAAAATGAAACAAATCATATACAGCTCTTGAAAAGCTACAGTCCCTAACTTAATACTGCATCACTGAATCATTGTTCATACACATATTAATCAATAATAATATTTTTCATCCAAAACCATCGGTATATGCATATTATGCTAGGTCAATCAGTAAAAATGATCATTATATGTTAAGTAAGTATGATAATTTAAAAATGGCAGCCAACTGCCTTTCATTACATTGGAAGCTTGAAGAAATACAATTTTGTTAGTTTTTATTCCTAAACCTAGAGATTCCATAGAGCCTGGGCACCATAAAATGTTAGAATTTACTTAAGTCTGAGAATTTTCTCAGCTCCAGCTTCTGAGACAATAAGATTCCAGGATTAGCTGGAGTTCATTAACTTCTCATACTTAAGTACATTCTTAAGTTTAAGAACGTCCTGTCCTTGTAAAACCATACTTACAATGTACTTGGCAACTTTTGTTGGACATTGGAGAAAATCTTTTATTTTGGTACTACACAAAATCAGTTAAAAAGTTTGCCTACTTGAAAATCTGTTAACGTAAACATGTACTGTGAAACCACATTAATCTGGACGCATCCATTCACAAGCGAATTGTCTGGAAAAAAAGAATTGTCCACAGTACTGAAACAAATCTTTTTCATAATGTACCTATTTGTAAATCTAAACATTTTCAGTTAAGCCTTGTTAATCCTGATGCATCCATTCACAAGGGAATTGTCCAGATAAATGAAGTCACCACTGAACTAGTCAGAAGCAGTATTTTTTTCTCCACATTATTTAATTTCTGAGTTTATGACGGAAAAACTCTTTACCTGTTTGTTATTCTCTGAAACACTTCAAGATGATGGTATTGAATGATAGGATTTCTTTGATCAAGATATGGAAGGATGTGCTGGGTACCAGTCTTAACAAATAATCATTAGAATGAGGCACTATGATAGGGTCACCCTGTTCAAGGTAAGAAATGATGTATTGGGTACCAGTCTTCAGCAGAAATTCATCAGAATGAGGTACATGTACATTGATATGGTTACACTGGTCAAGATTAGGAATGATGTGTTGGGTACCAGTCTAAAAATGTATTCGGTACCAGTCTTCAGAAGAAATTCATCAGAATGAGGTACATTAATATGGTTACACTGTTCAAGATTAGGAATGATGTGTTGGGTACCAGTCTACACAGAAAATCATTCGAATGAGACACTAAGCTAGTCGGTTACACTATTCACTACTTCCTCAATATCACCTTATTTTTACATCTGTAAATCCCATCGCATCAGCAAAAATTGTATATACAGTTGAATCTAAAAAACTCGCAGTGCTCGGGACCGCTGATAAAACATTGAGTTTTCGAGACTGAGTTTTCAAAAATACGATATCTAGCTGAAAGCTTTTCCGCCAACCCAAGACCCTCTTTTCACTCCCTTTTCCGATCGATGTTCTCATCACTCATCATTTGAGTAAATATACTGAAATATTTATCTCTGTCGTTATCTTGATTACTAAATAAACATTAGATAATTACAATTTCTGCCAAAAATTTGAATTTCAGAAGATTTAGATGATATTTCAAAGATATTTTTAAGATTTAGACTGAAATTTATTCGAGATCGAAAATCCTGACGTTGATGTTCAAAAGATTGAGACTAAATTTGCACTTTCCATACCTTACTTTGTAATTTCGAATAGGCTACCAAAGATCGGCTACAAGGAGATGAATATCTTGCTCCCTTCAACTTCGTTATATGTGGAGTTGACTGTATGACCATTTTTTTCGGAAAAAAAATGGCTTCTCAATCATCAAATTTAAACTGGTGATTTTGTTGAAAAAAATTACCAAAATAATTACCAGATTTATAAGTGCTTTTGACAAATTTTTACATGTGTAAATAAAGTGCACAAATGTGTTGAAGATTAAATAAAATAAGCTGGAAACTTAATACATATAAAATATTTATTTTATCATGGGTATTATAAGGAACAGAAAAGTTCTAACAGCCCCATATAATTTACTGAGGATAGAATCATAAGCTAGCGTGTGTTTCATCGTTTTTCTTCATTTAGATTTCTATCTGCAGCATTCAATACTTTCTGTAGTAAATGTTTACAATGAATTCAAATGTTAAGCAGCACAGCTTGAAATTTTATTGGATACTGAACAAGAAATATAAACTTAGTTAAATGATGTCGCCCAAGCATTATGTTACAGAGAGTAAAACTGATTCCATCCTAATAAAGAGGATAATAAAATATACAGGGATCTACCGGAGAGCCGCCCAGTCGATAAGCCACTCATGGGCGGTTATTTTAGGTGGGCAGTTATTTGGGGTCAAATGTTTTAGATGGTTTGGACATCAGATACAGTGCAAAAATGCACAAAAGATCTGGAATCTCCTAGTCACCGGCATTAAGTTTGAAGTTCTGACATATGAGTCTGATTAAAGTTGAAATCAGGCCATCCTTTTTTTTTTAATCTTTGTTTTCCATGCATGCATCGTAATTCATTGCTTGCCTGTAGCACCAATCGACACTCGGTGACAACTTCTGAATGGTTTAATGTCAAACCACGTGCTTGTTTATTGATAAAAATTTGACATGAAATAACTGCTGGCAAAACGTACACCAGACGATGAAGCACACATTGTGTGGGACACCACAAAGTTGAATTATTGTTGCTGAATGGATCTATTTCTTTTTTTTTAAAGTATGATAAAAATCTAAGCCTGATTCTTGAGATAAAAAATGAATTATGTAATTTTTCTGATATCATTGAAACAGATGCATGTATGCTAAAAAAAAAATCCAGAAAACATATTTTGGTCATTCAATAAAATTACCCTGTGGGGAGCCTCACATCCATAAGGCAATCGGAGAAGTCAATTCGAGCTGGCCTATTAATAGTAAAGTCCATGGATGCTACTTTTGATATACGATTCAGTTGATCGAGATTGGTTCACAGAATAAACAACAACAAAGTTAGAAATGATACCCAAGGATATAATTCCATTTAAATACGAGGAGGATTCAAAGATTTATTTATTTAAACAGGCATGTAGTTATAAATTGGTATGGATTTGGGAGAATTGACACTTGCAGCTGACATCTGTGCCAGTATGGGCTACATTGTAACTTGGTACGATAGATGTGTGATTTGTCAGTGAGATCAAAGAAAAAAAATGTCATCACATTAACTGCTCAGGCGCTTATTTAGTCCATAACTTTTTCTGAAATTTCTTGATTTTCCATTTAGCTGCCCTGGTGGCTTGTCCGGTAGATCCCGGTATGACGACTAGCTTAAACTTTGATCATTATTGATTGAATTAAATAAAAAGAGTATTTTTAAGAATGATTAAATAAGCAACATGATCATAGAACAAGGTCTTCAATAATCAAGCTATGATTGATTATAAAGACTAATACAGACCTCGCTTTTAAGTGATTTTAATGTACATACAACTGGCAAAGGACAATTTTCTTATCGTTCAAACACACAACAATCATAAAATGCTTTTCTCTGCAAATCCAAGGGAAAGTAACTCTTCGTCGATACATAAATCATTGTCTGTTGACGTATCTATAAGACGCAATGACACAACTCGCCGTTCATCGACTTCACTAATCAGTCCAACAAAATCTTTCGTCAGCACCATCTCCGTGAATTTATACTTGGCGGACTCGCTCCAGGATTGATAACCCTCCGAAGGCTTTATTCCTGCAAATAAAGAAAGGGGGTGAAACGGACAGCTGCTTGCCCAATCAAACTCTCTGTTACAGAGACATGTCTACTGAAAGAAAGACAACCATTGACTGCTAAAACATTTATGTACAGTGGAGTTGGTCTACAATGAAGTCAAAGGGGATTGACTTTTCACTTCCTTACAGGCATCCTTTGTTTTAGGCATCAGAATTTACTACATAAAAATGTAGATAAATAGTAATTCTTTTTGGGGATTTTATTCCTCTTCTTTATAGCACTGAATTCGCTTTAAGCTGATTCGTTATAGACCGACTCTACTGCATGTATGATCATTTCAAGACTAGGCTGAAAGGACTATACAGACTTGATAACAGCCGTTTAAAGTTCATCTAGGTTGGTTGAATCGTTGTTTAACGCACCACTTAAGAATCTTTCACTTATACGGAGAGGTCACCATGTGCCAATGAAAGGCAACAAATTTTGCAGGGAGGGTTCTTTAATGTGCTGACACCTACTGTGATCCAGGACCTCAGGTTTTACTGTCTCATCCGAAAGACAGGGACGGCCAACTGCAGCATGGCTAGGGCTTGAATCCTGGACCTCTTGATTAGTAGATGAACAATGTAACCACTAAAACAAGGCGACCCTAAATTTATTCAGAATACCATGTTTGCTTCACTATTAGATCAGACCTATATGATAGAGAGTTCCATTTGTACCTCAATAACATTTCTGGATTGGGATACTTTACGTTAACAATATTTCATTTGTCCCATAAAATGTGCAAGGATCAAAATTCAATACATGAAAGGTAACTTGCAGAAGAATAATCTAATAAATTGTTTTTATTGAATTCACATGAAATCTAACTTCAAAGTCATCAGTGGAGACAAAAGTTAAGTAATGGGCGGACTGTCTGCTAATTCAAGTTAAAAAATACATGGGCGCCAACAGCAAAAGTATGGGTTTTTTTAAAATACGAGGTAGCTGTGTATTCAGCATAGCACTAAGTCTTACATAGTCATTAAAATTGGGACCTAGATAAGCTGTCCTTTACTGAAGGGTGTTGACTGAATTAAGGTGTTCCTTTCTGCAGGACTGTAAATGGGGCAGCTGTGGCTCAGTGGTCAGTGTGTTAGCCTTCTGACCGCCAGATTGTGGACGTCCTTCAGACGAGATAGTAAAATCCAAGATCCTGTGTCACAATAGGTGTCAGCACGTTAAAGAATCCTTACTACTTTATAGACATACAACTACACCAACATGACATCAAGGTAGAGATAGCTAGGAGAAAATGGAGATGGATTGGTCATGTACTTAGGAAAGCCCCAAATGACATCACAAGGGAAGCTATATACTGGACCCCTGATGGTAAAAGAAAACAAGGACGCCCCAAGACCAACTGGCGAAGAACATCACAGAAAGAGGTAAAGCAAAAAGGTACCACTTGGGAAGGTATGATAGTACTGGGTAGGGATAGAGATGGTTGGAGGAGATGCGTTGAGGCCTTATGCGCCCGTTGGCGCAAAGAGGAGTAAGTAAGTAAGTAAGTATATGGACATAAGTGCTGAGCATAGGCCATATTTGTTGCACTTCATTGGTGATACCGTATAACTGGAATTTTCTACAGTTCTCCAATTTTCGCGATATTTCACAATAGCACTGAAATTGCAAAAATTCATAAGCAAAATATAAAAATTTTGGATCCTCCAAAATCACGATGTTCTGTTTCTGATATTTGAACAGTATGATGCAAATAAACATGCTGAAATAGATTTAACGTTTAATTTACTGGAATTTAGTTCAAAATTGAGGAAAAATAGTTGAGCTTTTTCTGGTGATCTCGGGCCCAGAGTATTCAGCCTAGGGCCCAAAATACCATGAGGAACTGAGGACATCACTCACCGTACAGTCTTGATCTGAATGCCTGGATTGGAAGTTTCCAGAATTTTAACGGTAATGGCTGAACTTCCTCAAACGTCATTGCTGTGAATTCTCCGATGTCGCATAAATATACCGAAACCTGAAAGTATAAGAAAATGGTATAGACTCCGGGAATGAAGCTCATATTACAAAAAAACATGTGAAAATGATTATAACAAGACTTATTTGTGAAGTACTGATGTCCTCATATTGCAGCTATTAAGAATACCGCAGCATCAGACATATGTAGGTCAAGGTGTCAAAACAGAAAGGTCACAAGAAATATGCATGTGAAATATGAAGGACCTATCACTTA
>JACSZP010039688.1:6058-22957 GCA_016161895.1 Pinna nobilis | reverse complement strand
GGGTTGAAAGGGTTAAGAACACTCCCTGCTCGATGACCATAAGTGCCGAGCGTAGACAAAATTTATGGACTTTTATCAGCACAGTGACGTCTCCATATGAGTGAAATATTCTTGAGTAGGAATTGTTAAACAATAATGCAGCCAACCAACAAATATACATTGTACAACATGTGCACACACTCACAGACACTCTTACACAAGATTTTCTAGATTCTCGCTGTGAGTTCTCTATTCAAAACTCAACCCGTTGTCCAATTCAGCTTAGTACACAAAGAGACTATTTTTACTGATTGGGTCGTTTCTCTGTTTTAACTCGGAATCATTCCCCAGGGTCTTTTCTTGCCACTATGCGCTAACAGGAACAATCAAACTAAACAAGACGGCATGTTGGTCTGAAGAACAATGACTCTAATCAATTTCTTCACGATAAATACTCCTACTTATAAGTTCAGTTAAGTTCAGTGGAGTGCCACACCGCCATTCAATGCATTGGTATGAAGTAGCCTTATGATGTTTCATGTATCAATACGATCAAGGTCCCCGCCCCCCAATCCCCTCCCCCCCCCCCAACGAAAAAAATTGTCATCCTGAGTGTCAGAATGCTCCAGTTGCTACTGTATTCGGTATCAGCTTGATGTCACCTAGACATGACTAAAAGACATTGTAATGTTAAAAATGGTGTTATAACAAAGTCCCCAGGTGTTTTATTGTGTGAGCTTCTGCAGAAAGTATAAGATGCCTGTAGGCAGGCCTAAACAGCTAACATGACTTAGCATTGTTATAACAATTGTGTTTTAAATGTATGTCCCATTCAGTCAAGAAGGCCGGGCTTCAAATTTTGGCCTATACTTGGCAATGTGGGCCAATGAGCAGTGAAGGATCCCTAATAGACATCCACCGTGATACCAGAACTCAGCCTTTTGCCGTCTCATCCATAGGACAAGAAAAATCATTAGCACCAATACCTCGTCTCTGGGATTGATCTGACCTCAAAAGTTGTCACATGACTTTCATCACACGTCACATAATTAAGGGCAGAGACAAGGATTTTTCTCAAAATTTGTTTTTCTGCAATCTAAAGGGCATTCTAAGAAGACACGTACATAAGTATTTTGTGTACAAATTTTCCGATTTTTTGTTCCCTGTTTGGCAAAACGTCTTTCACCTCGTACAATCAATCGTTGCTACTGTAAATCATCAAAAGAGCGCTAAATTCTATATATTTCTTCGCAAGATTGCTTTGCTTATTCTCCCCTTCATGGTGAAGAGTTCCCACATCCCCAAAACAACGTATTAACTATTATATCTTTTGGGGTATCTGTCTTATTTGTTTCATTCTTAACCTTTACAACACCACAGACCATAATGGACTGGTCTAATACAATAGAAAAGAGCATACCATTTTGATACTTGGGGTTGAAAGAGTTATAAACAAACGGCAAATCCTGACAGACACGACCTCTTCCGTTAACAGGTGTATCTACTATAATTACACTTGTCAAATTAAAGAGAGGTGATTAAACTATGAAGAAAAAAACAGGTGTTACCTTACTTACCTATATATTTTATAAAGGTTTTTAAAACTAAAGATTATCAGAAAGTTTATGCAAAATTTTTAAGTTACATGTCACAATCTGTATTTTTATGTTCCTTCATTGTCATACATGTAGATCATTCCACACCCCAAGCAATGGATTTTATTAACACATGTAGACAAGTCATTTCTGATTTCATGCACGAATCCAGGATTTTTTTCCAGGGGGAGAGAGGGGGAGGGGTTAGTTTTTCTCCAAGGGGGTCCAACTTGTGCTAAGGAAAACCTCAACCATGTTAAAATGAGAATCTAAGTATACATTGTAATTGGCCAATGGTGGTATATATTTTGCAAATTCGAGAGGGGGGGGTTGCAGACCCCGTCAATGCCCCTCTAGATCTACACATGGATTTGCATTTGGGTAACAATGATCACTTAATGTGAGTGTTATGAACTGATTATTAAATGATACATGAACTACAGTCAGTATATGTTTAAAAACACACCAAAGGCCCGTCAGAAGTCGGGGGCCTGGGAACTAAAGCCCTATTGAATAGCTTGGCCTTTTCAACACCACAAACCATAATGGACTGGCCTAAGACGATATAAAAGAGCATACCATTTTGATATTTGGCATTGAAAGGGTTAAACAAGCTGGTTAATTTTGTATCATTATAGGCCCACCCATGACACATATCATCTAACCAGTCTATAAGATATAGGCTGCCAATATCTGAAGCGCCTCCCCCCCCTCCCTGCCTTCTTCAATGAACTGTGTTCAAGTAGGTCCTACATATTTTACACTTTTTATACAATGTCCCGGGGTCGATGGTATTTAGATACTAATAAAAAATGTTAACGCAATTGCAATGGCTAACAGAAAACCATTTGTACTATCACATCGATAATTCATGCACATGCATATATAATTCATACATGTTCAAAAATAACTTAAATGTGCATCAAGGAAGTAATATTCAAATGATACTAAATTAAAATGAAGTCAATTTTCGAAAAAAAAACCCAAACAAATTCAGATATAAATCATATCAACTTATGTCGTCTCGGACACATAAACAACAAGACGAATCAATACATTTTGCACCCCTCCCCTTCGCACTTTTCCTTGCCCTATCTCCCCTTAATAGTACATATGTTATAATGTCTTAAGACTATTCCACTTTGTTCTGAGGGGGAGAGAGGGGTTTGGAAATGTGAATAGTTAGAGAATCTCTGGCATAATTAAGCTTATTAAAGTGTAAATCAAGTCAAATTATTCAGTGTTAAATAATACGAATGAACTGTGACAGGTATGACAATACAGGTAAAATCATTGTACCGTCTTAAAACTGACAATTTACTGAAATCTAGTTCACCCTTGCATCAAATTTGGACCAGGCTGAATTAGACCATTCCATTCTACATGTATAGACGCAAAATATACATCTGCCCTAAGATGGTTGTAAACACGTAAACTGAGCTGAGGGATTTAGGAGCTCTGCAGTTGGACACTTCGTCAACTTAGTGGTTAGCGTGTTCAACTTTGAATCGTGTGGTCCTAGTTTGAGGCCGAGCCATGGTTCAGTTGGCTGTTCCCGTCATACGGATAAGACAGTAAAAACTGAGGTCCCGTGTCACAGTAAGTGCTGGCACGTTAAAGAACCCTCCCTCCTCTATGGCCATAAGTGCCGAGCATAGGCAAAACTTTTTGCCCTTCACCAGCGCACAGTGACGTCACTATGCAAGTGAAAGATTGTTGACTGGGACGTTTAACAACAATACAACCAACCATTCAACACATCTAAGAGATTGATTTTGTTTGACTATACAAAGGATGTGAGTATCTTACGGTCAAGCCGTGAAATACTGTACATGATGACTTAAAATTGATACGAAGGCATGCAAAAAAACAAAGTCGTTTTTTCACTTGATACTCCATTGACAAACTAGTTATCAGGTTGTGTACTCTTAAAAAGCACACAGACTTTCTCAAAGCAAGATCTCTAATCGAAAAGAGTCCAGAACCTTTCGATGGAACGGTAACATCGACCAATGTAGGTGAAAGGATTCAAACTTGGGCCTATGCTCAGCACATGGGACCATTAACCCTTTCATCCCCAAGTAGTAGAGTAGTATGCTCTTTTATATTGTATTGGACCAGTCCATTATGATCTGCAGTGGTGAAAGGGTTAATATTAAGCACTACGTTTAAGTTTAACTAAAAAGACAAACAGACAGACAGACTGAGACCTCATATCTACTACAGAATACATTGAGAAGTTCAGGACATCGAGTATGGTCCAAAACTCTCATCAAACAAAACTGAAATACACTTGACATCATAAATGAAAAGTTCTACGGGTTATATATACTATACTATGAATAAGAATTCCACATGCTAACGACTAGATATGGTGTTTTTATGAACATGTCAGGCCCACATACCAAAGCAGACGACATAAGATATAAATACAAGGCACATGAACAAGACAACTGAGCAAACATGCAGTGTACCACTTGTCTTGTACCTGTCCCTCCGAGTTCTCAAGATCATCCTGTACCTTGTCTCGCTCCGCCCCCTCGTCCGTCACATCCTCATCCCACACGTAAGTGTACGAGTTCTCCGCATCGTTGTTGTGGAGACCGGGCTCACGCCAGTTCTCGGACTGCCTGTCCTCTTTTTGGTTGAAGTTTGAGAGGTTCTGAACCCCTAGGCATCTGTCCAGCTCTCGCCTCGCCACCAAGTCTCGTAATTCCTTTCTTACAAAAGATTCAGAATTTAGTCTTTGGTTTCCATTCACACTTTGGTCCGAGACTCCCGAATAAACTTCAGGAACCTGAAAGTTCATTTGTCGATTCTCCTTTTGCGAGGGATTTATCACTTGCGACGGAGTAAATTTCTTCCTCGCTTTGGCTCGACTTGGTAATGCTGTCTTTGGGTTATTTGTCATGTAACTTTCTCCGTTTGGCATACTATGGGCGTTCGTTTCCATGGCACTAGAAGTTGTATCTAAAGCATTGACCTTATTTTGGTAATCGTTTTCAACCGGTTCTTTTTTCACTTTGACTAGAGGAAGTGGCAATTCTTGGCAATAATCTGGCAAGATTGGCCGTATATTAAGTCCCGACGAGTAAGTTTCGCTGTGACTAGAAATAGCACCATTAGTATTATTTGAGTTAATGCTGAACATCGGTAATGCTGCAGGACTAGGAAAGAGAGGAGACTGACCAATCATTGGCAAGTTATTTGGCAAGTTGATGGGTAAACTCATTGACTGACTAGTTAAAAGAGAATTTGGCATGGTATTGCTGTAGGTAGTTGGCAGAGTATTTGGCAAGGAATGGGGCGGCGGAATCAGGGATATCACGCCCTCCACACTCCCTCCGTTTGTAAGATTGACTGCACTCGGAGACGCTCCCTTGGCATCAGAATTTGGACTATCGCTGGGCGTCGATGAAGGCGATGGTGATTTCCCTACTTTTCCACAAGGTGATGCAGAAGCAGAGGACAGTGACAGTGATTCGTTAAGACTGCCGAATTGGTCATGGTCTCCGAGCACCTCCACGAACCAGTAATTGACGTAGCCTAATCGCATCGTCAGCTTTACCCTGTAACTACACTTGTGGCCTCTCATCTTTGTTTTCTCACACCCTGCAAAACAAAATAGAAGACACATTTGATATACCCTCCAGTCACACCTAGTTCGTAAATATGAGTCAACAGTGATCAATTCCATAATTCCTAAAAGGAGGTGGAATCACAAGTAAACGGATCTGCAAACTTGTCCTAGTTATAATTGATACCTGTACGGTGGAAACTCGCCCAAAGGCTATCTCACTTAGAAAACCACCTCGCAATTAAGAACATCAAAATTCAGTCTGTTTACAATTATTCTGGTCAATCCCCTTTGACTTTGTTATAGACAAACTCTGTGCACATCTACAAATGTACTACAAAGAATTATAGTAGTCGGTCTATAGCAAATCGGCTTAAAGCGAATTCAAAGCTTTAACAAATATGAATAAATCCCTATAAAAGAATTATCATTTATCTATATATGTAGTAAATTCCATTGCTTAAAACAACGGATGCCTATAACGAAGTAAAAAATCAATCCCCTTTGACTTTGTTTTATACCAACCTCACTGTACATATTATACATGTACAGTCTGGTTTTTTTTACCCAAGTCAAACAGTTAGGAAACTGTTGACACATCTGACGTATTTTCTCTTTAAGTCATGATCACCTTTCACAAATGCTAGTGACATTTCCAGACAAATGAAAATGTGATGTGAAGCAATTGTTTGTTGTTTTAACATGCCAACACCTACTGTGACACGAGATCTCGGTTTTTACCTCGTTTTTTTGTCTCATCTGAAAGACAGGGATAGCAAACCGCAGAGTGGCGCTGCAGGATTCGAACCCCGGACCCTTCAATTCGAATTCAAACATGCTAACCACTCGGCCATGTAGGCCCCTTAGCAATTCTTTAAAACAATGACTAAAACCCAGGTTCTTCAAGTTACATGCACAGGTTTATAAGTCTCATCCATGCGAAGAACATTCTCCTGTGCAGTAAGGGTCCTACAATTAGTATGGAACCTCAGGTTTTATGGTCTATAGTCCACTGACTGAACCCTAAGCACTCTAAAATTTATAAATCCGACACGTGCATCTGCTACTCAAAAACCCCTACACCTGTCTATTGGTAGATACAGATGATTCCCAATTCCTTGTAATTCTAGACCGCTAAAAGATACACCACACACAAATATTTATTGAAGTGCGCTATACAGTGGAACCCTCTTACCTAGAACCCTGATAAGTTGACACCCCGCTTAATTTGAAATGATTTTCATTTTTTGGTTTAAATCACTTTATTTCTAGTTTAACCAAGACTCTATTTGAACTAAAACTCATTCCACTTTGGTTTCAATATCCCCAGGTTCCGGTTCTACTGTTATTTTCTACCTACCTGGGATGCACTCCCCGTAGCCGCCGCAGGCCCTTTTGCAGGCCGCTGAGCCACTGCAGTAAAGCGTCTCCCTGGCAACAACAATCTGTTTGGCATTTTTGGCACGTCCGGCACGAATGGTCCCATTCTGTAGCACCATGCGACCGAATTCAGTGTAGGAAAACTGGTCATCTAAAAATGTCTTTCCTTTTATAACATCCACATAGATCTTGTGCACTTCTCGCCCTTTGCGGAGCATGTTTGCTCGCTCGAATGTGGAAATTCCGGAGAGGTAGGACCATAATTTGGCACACTGTACGAGGACGCCTTTCCAGGGTGGGCGGGGCTCCTCTGGGAGTATTGACTGGTCTGGCAGTATGGCAGCATTACTGGGTGGAGTATCTTGTTTGAGCACGTTTTCTTGAGGTTGAGGTGAACCCTATAGGCAGGACAAGCCAATGTTATTTCAAATATGTGTTACATCAATTGCATCATCGCTAAAGATAACATATGTACACAATAAATATACAAAAGTGATTTAATAGTGATTTTAATTAATTTAATTTATAATTTTCAAATGTGCCAGGTCAAAAGTTTTACCCACATGAAAAGTGTAAATAGTCTGTTTTCCAAAAAATGTTTAATTTCTTCAACAGAATTGGCTTCAGACAGGCTGTCACTACACAAAGGTTCTTTTCTTACAGAGTTTGAAATACTTTTCGATAGGTACCATTTCAAAACAATTTTTTTTTGTCATGATGACTTCTATATTTTCAAAGCTAAATAAAAACACTGGCAACTTTGAAAATTTTACTACAAAAACTTATTTAAATGAAGCATTGCATTGCTTGCACAACAACATAAAACTCAATAGATATATACAAATTTTTACTGTATAAATGACACAGAAAAATGACAATCTTTCATAAATCACACATTAGTTTCTCAACCATTGATTTTAACCCTTTCAACACCAGAGACCGAAATAGACTGATCCAGACAATGGAATAGAGCATACCATTCTGATACTTGGGGTTGAAAGGGTTAAGTTTATCTTTTCCTTAATTCATCCTCAGAAAGGGGTCTTGTGGAAGTTGGGAGATTATACTTATTCTCCCATTAAAGTATGGCCTTAGAAGGTACATGTAGGTGGGGATCAATATATTCTGCTGAAAGAATGATCTATTTCATTGTTTCTCAAAAAGCAATCTCCTGAGGCAAGTTATTCTGTATTAGTATTTGAAGTCCAATCTTATTCATATATTCATCTTTTAGTGACCCAATGGGCCAATTCTAACAAGTGAGGTCAAATCAGTATGTACGACTACATTTTAAACATGGATTCTAAATGTCTTTTTTTTCCTTTTTTAAGAAAAGATGGGGGAGGGCTCCAGCAAGAAAATATTTTAAGTCATCATTGAAATTTCTCATCTATGAATGTGACACACGAGACATTGACCTTTTTGCACGAAGTCAACTTGGATCCCAATGAATTTGTAAACATTCTTTATAATCAACTGTGTTTGAAGTTTCAGCAACATCCAGTCATCCACTAACACATACTCAAGTCTGATCACATAGGAAGATATAATGGGCTGGGCAACATAAGACTTTAAGAATTTACTTAAGTCTGAGAAATTTTGGCAACTTCAGCTGCTCAGTCAACCAGGATTCAGTATTTGCTGAAGAAGAAAAAATTCTAAGACTTAAGTAAATTCTTAAGTTTATGTTGCCAAGTCCTAATCTACTAAATGTAGTTAACTATGTTATTAATTTGAGAGTAAATGTATGACTGAACATGGCTAGATCCATTTCTCAGTTAGGAATTCAATTTTGCTTCAGAATAAATATGGATGAATAAAAAATATTTTTGGTATGTGTAATTTTTAAGAACAATAAACAATTTGGCAAAATAAGGGAAAAAATTGGGGGAAAAGTAAAGTTTATCTGTCATTATCCAAATATTTTCATATACTGGAAAAAAATTGTGAAAGTAGGAAATAGTACATAAAGAGGAAGTGAGACAAGATGTACTGAGTAATTGCTGTTTACTCTGTTTTGATCATTTTTTTTTTTTCTTTCTTTTTCTTTTTTTTTTTTTTTTGTTTAGCACTTGTACCATCCAAAGATGAAAGAAATTACTTTACTGTGTTGTATCAGATTTTTTTTGTTTTGCATTTCATGAAGAAACAAAACTTCCCTACATGGCAGGCTTTGTTGTTTAATTTTGCAATGTTGTTTAACGTCCCCGGTAATAATCTTCCACTTATATGGAGACATCAGTCACTTTTCTGATGTGAAGGTCTACAAATTTGACTTAAGCTCAGCTGATGTATCGGCATTGAGTTCCTTTAACTGCCAACACCTACTGTGAAACTGGACCTCATTTTTTTTTTTGCTGTCTCCTCCTAGGGCACGGAATAAGACAACCACAGCCTCGTATGGATTCAAACCCATAAGACATGACACACAAATGACTGAAATGCTTTTGCTAATGAGGGCGGCTAATGACAATGGCATAAAACACTAATGGACAAAGGACCCAACAAAAAAGGACTTAACATATGCAGTGACCGGCCATTGTCCTATATACATGTACATCCAACTATAGGAGACAAATTTCCATCAAAGTCACCATGGAAATCAATCATAAAATGACACTAAACCCATACAACAAAATGGATAATTAATGGGTAATACATATATCACATACATGTACCTCATCAAGGATGCCAAATCCATGGTGGAACTGGATAAATTGGAATATCTATGAAATATTAAAACCACAAGGCTTCGACAACATTCAGAGGAAATTAACACAGAATATGTCAATGCCTGTTCAAACTCCTCACAAGAGAAAATGAGAATTGTGTGGGGAGTTATGATTAACCCATTCACCCTAAAGGCACAGATGGACTCACCTTAATCATTAATTTACTGAAGAGTCTATTGTTTTTTTTTAGGGGTAAACAGGTTAAGCCAACAGGAAGCATCACAGCTTGTGACACGTACCATATGCTGAGATTTTAGACATACTGTGGTCCAGCTCTCAACATTTCACAGGGAGGTCCCTCCCTGCTGTGGGAGTACAACAGCCAGGCTGAAGTGCTAAACCCTGGTGAGAGAGAGGAGTAATTCTACCCATATGGACTTTGTGATTATGGATACATGTATGTTTATATGTATGGTCTTCAACAGATACCATCAATTAAGTTCAAGCACCTGCAGATATAAGTGAGCCTCTTAACATGTGTATTACCTGTACAGTAGTCTACATGCATGCTTGCGAGACAAGTATAAATCTGAACTAGCAATTGAAGCCTTTCCATATTGGTATTGGTATTGTTGTTTAAGGTCCAACTCAAGAAAATTTCACTCATATGGAGACGTCACCGTGTGCCTGTGAATGGGCTACATATTTTGCCTATGCTTGGCACTGCTGGCCGTAGAGCAGGGAGGGTTCTTTGACCTGCCAACACCTACTGTGACATGGGGCCTCGGTTTTTACTGTCTCATACGAAGGACAGGGAGGGCCAACCATGGAGTGGCGCTACGCGGCTCGAACCCGGATCTTTCGATTTGCAGTTGAACATCCTAACCACTTGCCATGGAGGCCCCCTTTCCATATTAGTTGGCTGGTTTGCTGTACTGCTGTTTAACCCTTTCACCACTGCAGACCATAACGGACTGGTCTGACACAATAGAAAAGAGCATACTACATCGATACTTAGGGGTGAAAGGGTAAATGTCCCACTTAAGAATTTTCACTTATATGGAGATGTCACCAATGAATATTTCGATGAAGGGCATCACATTCGGACTATGCTTTAACAGCACATCATTGCCCATTTAGCAAGAAAGGTTCTTGAATGGGCCGACGCCAACTGTGGTATGGTATTGTTGTTTAACTTCCCACTCAAGAATATTTCACTCATATGGAGACATCACCATGTGTTGGTGAAGGGGCTACAAATTTTGCCTATGCTCGGCACTGCTGGCTGCAGAGCAGGGAGGGTTCATTAACGTGCCAACACCTACTGTGACACAGGACCTCAATTTTTAATGTCTCATCCGAAAGACAGGGACAGCCAACCCCGGAATGGCGCTACGTGGCTCGAACCCGGATCTTTCGATTCGCAGTCGAACATGCTAACCACCCGACCACAGAGGCCCTACTCCAACTGTGACACAGAAGTTCAGTTTTTACTGTCTCATCCCATGGACAGTGAAAGACAAAGGCAGTGTGGCACAGATTCAAACCCATAACCAGATGAGGAACACACTAACCACTATAGGCCACAGCTCTAGATAGTGTCAGAAGCAAATGCGGGCTAAGAACTTAATCCTTGACATGTGTATGGAATACAGTGAAACCTACCTTAGAGACCCACTGAATTAAAGGAAACCCTGTCTTATGTGACCTTAATGAAAGGTTCCAAAAACAGATTTTTCCTATATAAATAACCTGAATTAAGAGACCACCTGTCATATGTGACCCTTTCTGCTCCTTCCCTTGGACGGTCTCTTAAAACAGGTTTGACCGTATGTGCTGAGGACACAATGCTGTCTAATAGTGGACCACTAGTGAAAGTGCCAACTGACGGGGAAATTAACGCTGCCACAGCCTAAAATCGAACCATCAACCATTCTGGCCTTCAGGCATGTACTCTTATCTACTCTGAAGCCAGTACTGGCTGAAATAGATGTAACCATACACTATCATGTCTGTATCCTTCCTATTATAGAATGCTAGGTTTATAACCCTCGGATAGCTGATGTAAATCCTGACACATGAGACACACAACACTAGTCTGTATGTACCAAGAATGACTTGATATCTAGCCAAAACCACCCAGGTCCTATGTCAGAGATTTGTCCGTTCATATTCAAAAATATCTACATGTATCTACCTGGGTCAAACCATATATATACACTGTACATGTACAGCACAGATGGACTTCCCTACACATGCATGGTGCTAGTTAAATTGTGACAACAGAAGCGGATACGTGCACTACTGAAAATGATCACAAAGTACACGTACATCACGTTCATTTCAACACCTGTAAAGTTATTCAGTTACAAGTACAGATAATAGCCATTCTCACCTCCACAGTGGAGTGTCGACTTCAAACCAGTGAGTAAATGTCAGTTGCGACATGTCTGAGTTTGGTTTTTTTTTTCCTTCTCTAAATTTGAGACAGTAGATCGTGAAATCCCTAGTCAGGAATAGGCACATATGGAATAAACAGT
This sequence comes from Pinna nobilis, assembly GCA_016161895.1. Classification (NCBI taxonomy): domain Eukaryota; kingdom Metazoa; phylum Mollusca; class Bivalvia; order Pterioida; family Pinnidae; genus Pinna; species Pinna nobilis. Next base: position 11,214 of record JACSZP010039688.1, on the reverse strand, counting down.
TCTCAAAGTTCTGTATGTATTTTACAACATGTAGGTCTTAAAACAATAGCCTAGCTGGAACAACTTAACCCTTTGAACACCATATACCATTTTCATAGACCAATTGGTCTCTCATAACAGGTTTTCCAAACATGATTTCTAATAAGTGGTCAATCAAGACAGGCCGTTTCTGACAGCTCAACATACGGGCCTCCATGGCTGAGTGGTTAGCGTGTTCGACTGCGAATCGAAAGATCCGGATTTGAAACGCGTAGCACCACGCTGCGGTTAGCTGTCCCTGTCTTTCAGATGAGACAGTAAAAATCGAGGTCCCGTGTCACAGTAGGTGTTGGCACGTTAAAGAACCCTCCCTACTTTACGGCCAGCAGTGCCGAGCATAGGCAAAATTTGTAGCCCTTTGCCGGTACACAGTTACATCTCCATATGAGTGAAATATTCTTGAGTGGGATGTTAAACAACAATACCATACTCACAGCTCAACATAAATAGAATGACTGACACAATGAACCAAAGGAATCTTGGTTCTTCCTTGTCACACAAAGTAGGTCAAAGGTCAATGAGGACAAGTACCTAAGTATCTACATGTACACGGGAGTTACACTTTGCTATAACTGGACAACAAGTGACACTTCATCACAAGGTGTCTTGCCTCTAGTATAAGTCCTGCTTCAATCAACTCTAATTACATGAGAAAGTTTAACCAGTTTACTTGCCCTAAGACTTGTGGTCTTTAGTTAATTAGCTGTATTGAAGTTTAACATCCCACTCAAGAGGCTTTCACTTACATGGTGACATCACCAAGTGCCAGTGAAGGGTGACATATCTGAGCTATGCTCATTACTTATGGCCATTGAGCAGTGAGGGTTCTTTAAAGCGTGACGCCTACTGTGATAAGGCACCTTGGTTTTTTTCTCTCATTCGAAGGACAGTCAAAACAAACTGCAGAAAGCGTAGATTTGAACCCATGATCTAATTATCAAAGGGCCAACATGGTAACCACTGAACCATAACGGCCCCTTCTGTGGTCTTTACGAATGTGCAAAAATTTGTTGTCAGACATTCTCTTGCATGACCAAGATGTGTCATGAAACATTGAAATGTTTGTTGGTTGGTTGTATTGTTGCTTAACGTCCCACTCAAGAATCTTTCACTTATATGGTGCAGATGAAGGGCGAAAAAGTTAGCCTATGCTCGGCACTTATGGCCGTAGAGCAGGGAGGGTTCTTTAACGTGCTGACAACTAATGTGACATGGGACCTCGGTTTCTACTGTCTTATCCAAAGCCAACTGCAGTGTGACTTGGGTTGAACCCATGACCTCAAAATCAGAGGGTGAACATGCTAACCACTAGACCACAGCAGCCCCTTTTACCTTATTGCAGACACACCCAAATCTACATCCCCTGCCTTTCCAAAGGTCGGATTACATGGGTATAAGAATATATCAATTAGCTAAATTTCCTAAAAATGTGTGCATGTATTTCTTTGACAATGTGAAATTTGGTGAGTTATAAAGGTATTGTGAATCTATTGACTTCAGTTTATATGTACCTCAAAAGCAGGTCTATACAGACTAAATAAGAATGTCTACAACAGAAAAATTGTGGAAATGCAGGGAAATCATAAGTGTTTCTCCACAGATCAAGGGGATATTTTCATATTTCATGTAACACTACAAGAGTAAGCAAATCTGAAAATCTAAAATCAAAGCATGCAAAAAAACGTGTAAAAACCTCAAAAAGTCGCTAAGTAAAGAAACAGCACAAAGCTACTACATACAAAATCTGAGTTTATAAGCACTATACAATTTACGAGTACATCTGACCTTAAGGTTTTGAGCAAGCATTCCTCATAAATGGCAAAGGGGAAAAATGGAAAATACGGTTAGTCCGGAACATTTCATGCAAGAAAAAATGCGAGAAAAGTTATACAATTGTATGCACATGCATGGGTGTGATAAGCCTTAATATAACTCGGGTACACATGAATGGATTCCTCAGGCAAGGGTACATGTACATAAAGTGATGAGGACATTTGTATTTACATAATGCAAAGCAATGCTGCTCAAAAAGGCCACCAGGTGGAGCAACAAGCAATGGTGCATGTTTCCAATCATGAGTTACAATGTGCAGTCCCAGTGATGTCCCCTTGCAACTTATTAAGTGCTTGTGCATGATGCATCCATTTTTACTTTTTCAGGGTTTTTCTTGGAGTTAATTGACACCCTTGTGTTACAGTGTAACCACTCAGCCACGAAGGCCCCATCTCAGAATCTAAAGGCTCTAGCTCTAGAAGCAACCTTCAAAATTGATCTGATTTTTTAGGTACAGTCTGACCTGTTTGAAGAGACTGCTCAATGGTAAGATACAAAGATGGTCGGATATGACAGGTGGTCTCTTCATTCAGGTGAATCATACACCTGCTGGAAAAAAACCCACAAAGGGAGACAATCGTTTTCTTCCCTTCAGTAGTCCTGTAAGTCTGTGGGTTGCTAAGGCAGGTTGGACTATAGTGGGCCTATGCATTTTTTTTAAGTTTTATTATTTTCTGATAAAATCCACTTTTAAGCAGCCATATTAATTCACCTGAGAAGGTGGGTATGTCCCTCAACTGTAGATTCTACAGTTCTCAACCCATTCCAGGGCTTACTTTCGTCATTGATTAATTTTTGGTGAAACTGGCTAAAAAATTATTGTAATTGGCTAATTTTCTGGTGAACAATTGTTTTATGCTTTGTCAAAAGGATATCTTTTGATTGGTCTGTTATGTTCAAATAAGTTGGTCCCACCTGTTAATAATATAGCAATGGAAGTCGAGAAATAAAAGGGAGATGATTCAAAATGTATTGGTAATAATGCTGTGGCTAGCTGAAGTCAGTCTAGGAGAATTATCAAAATATTTCACATACTGGAAAATTTTCATTGGCTAGTAAAATTATCCATCGGCTAAAATATATCTTGGTTGGCTAATTTTTGGGCTAGCAAATTTCTGACTCCAGGGTGAGCCCTGTATTCAACACCATAGCCCAAAATAGACTGGTCTAAGACAATAGAAAAGAGCATAACATTCTGATACTTGGGTTGAAAGGGTTAAATTTTCAAAACATATCTGGTAAACAATTCCTCTGTACAATTTATATGTAGATTGGAAGGTTGAGAAACTAAATTGTGAGTTTACCTGTACACAAATAAAGTCATTTTTCACTGTGTCACTTCATTAATATTCAAACAGATACAACTGACATTTTACTGTCTAAATGTTACAAATCAAAACATATATAAACATTCAACATTTCTCTCTCAAGTTAAATGAGTCAGATACACATATGGTACCCTCAGCTGCCAATATATTAAATATTACATCATGTCTATAATTAGCCTCCATCCTGCCAGGCTAACAATACACTGGAGAATTTTAAAATCCTGAGAATTGTGTATTTCAATGCCATAATTTTTGAGAAAAAAAATGATGTGTCAAAGTGAATTTAGGTGCCATACAAAAATTTAAACGAAATGGAATAAAGCCATGAAGGCACACAAAGTACCGATTTAATTTTTGCTCTAAACAAATCTTCTCCCAGAAATGAGGGTTGGCTTAGCAGATAGGATGGACTCCCCACAATGGATGGGATTGGCATTGATTTCTTGAACCTTAGAAACAAAAATCAGTTCAAATAATACAGAATCATTGCCTAAAAGCCTTTTTCTTCAAACTGTAGCCTAATAGATGTAGCATTTGATATAGTGCTTCTTGCTTCTTATACAAATTTAATGATGCATGATGCAAAATATCAAAAATTCAACTGTATTGCAATCAAAATTTCAAATTATTGCACTTTTTAACCTTTTCAATGATGACCTTGACCTTATGACCTTGGAGTGGAATCAAGTTACATATACTTATCAATAGTATAAGCTAAAGGTCTTTGTCAAGAGATGATCAAATAGGTATACATGTACTTAAAAGAGGCTATTGCTAAAGCAACATAATAACAGGCTGACCTCCAGTGAAATTGGGACGACCTTGAAATGTCCTTTCATAATGAAAGGTCAAAGGAATGGAAAACAAGATGTGTTTGTGAAACAATGGTGATACGGTAAGGTATCAAACCAAAATGGCATATACACCACTCAAGGTCAAACATAAAGGTCAATGTCACACTAGGGTATAGAAACAGAGTAGGCCATTGGAGATCTTGTAATTTTCTGCACATAAATTGTGAAATATGATTTCAATTCTCAATATGATTTTAAGTGAATATGAAAGCAATTTGTTTCACAATTCAAAAGAACAGGCAAAAAGGGAGATAATTGACCAAAAGAGTATGTGAACTAGTAAATGCTCCTTGATGCTTGATATCTGGGACAAGAAAAGAAGAATATATACTTGCCAAATCCCCCTATTAATAGGGAGACTCCACATATAAATGTAAAATTTTGAAAAATTCTTATAAAAGAAATGCTTGTCTCCCCCATGAAAAACTCAAACTTTTCCTATTGTAAAATTTAAAGGCACCCCCCCCCCTTCCAATTGACACTGAAAAATTGCCCAAAAGAATTTCTGTCAAGGTTGGTAGGTATATATATATATATGTATAACATGGCAGCTGAGGGTGCTTAAGCACATATAATTGACGTCATACCAAGTGCATATGATTCTCTGTTTATCTTCTGTTCACCAGCACCGTTTTCCCTGTCACCGTATTTTAACATTCTCGGACCGTGGTGGGGGGAGTAGGAGATCCACACCCTGGATTTATATATCATTCACCACAAGCTTTACGGACATATAGCAAACGTGCTGGTAAATAACCTAAACCACCTGACCCCTCCCTAAGTGTCCACGTGGTGCTGTCTTTCTTGAACCGATCCGGACCAGTCGACTGTGACACGGAAGGGGTGAAATGATTTAGGTAGCACTCCAGCCATTCCTCATGCAATTTGTACATATGGTAGACAATCCATTCCGAAATGAACAACCTATAACAATACAATATGAAGTAAGAAAAAAAAAAGAGAAGAAATGACTATATATCACACAATTACAGATTCAACATTGTCTCCGCCATGCATGACACGATATTTGCATTGTACCTCATGCAGAACAGTTGCCAAGCTGTAATCAGTCTAATACACTTGACAGTTTTATATTTGTACA
>JACSZP010039683.1:146-11755 GCA_016161895.1 Pinna nobilis | reverse complement strand
TATACTAAAACATACCTGAATCGTTCATCGTTTTTAATTAGAGGGATTTTCCAATTAATGAAATAAATTATATCCAAATTCTTCCAAACGGATGTATTATTGTACAAATAAAATAGACAACACATTCTTTTCCACAAACATTGACCTAAGTACTAGACCTACAGAGGTCGTCGTGAATCAGTAATAAACGAATCTGCCTGCTGATTGTGTGGTCAAACGCTACGATTGCAGGTTGCACAACAGTATCAAATTCTACTATATCTTCTTACTAAATTCACTCACCTTCCTGTCAGTATTATTTTTTGTAAAGGAACCTCTCAAATCTAATACTTACACTTCCTGTAGTGCTGTCATTACTGAACATGCTAGTACCAAAAAATATATACCCATCCAGAAAGGTAGACGACTTTGTTTACATCATCACACACGTGCTTTGGCGTCATGGTCTGGCCAAATCACCCCTCCTGGCTGTCAATTGTTTTTTAAAAATTGCTAAATCCATCTAGAAAAGTTCGTATACCAGATCTTAGAGTACATACCCTGGATTACACCTCGAAAAAACTGACAATTTACATTCAAAGGAAAGCCATCGAACAGAGAGGAAAGTTCAGGGACTATGTTTTGACGTGAACTTTCAGGCAATTACTGTTGTGCAACCAAAATACGTATGTCCCGTGAATCATAAGGTATTGCCACGTTTAGGATTCCTCCCTATTCATGGATATAATTGCCGAACAATACCATGGTTAAACGAAAGTAGAGAATACTTCAAACAGTAATAGATACAGCAGCTCATACAACTAACGGGGGATTCGAGTTACTAATTTTTATTTTTGTGTTGTGTTGATTTCTGTTTTTTTTTTTTAGTATTAATAACATTTTTTTGTTTTGACCATAGTCTGGATTTTCATTTTAGAATGTCCCTCGGTGTCTTCGATTTCCCCCTTTTTTGTTTTATCCAAAGATGTGAATGTAAGCTGTAAAACCGCAAGAGTTATGCATCTTGACCAAGGTCTGTATGTGTGTCAAAACAACCATTTTACTAAAAACAGCACGTAGCCGTAGCTATGCTAAAGCATTCATGAATAGGTGTGAATATTAAAATTGGAAGGGGTAAGATTTCAAGGGGGCTTACAACGTATAAGGTTGCCCGGATGGGAAAATGACTCGTGTTCGACTGGAAACTGAAGTGTCACGTACATCAATTTGGTGAATAAGTTACTGTAGATCCAGAAATTTTCGCGGAACCTTATTTTGGCGAGTGATTGCTATGTAATTATTCGCGACACTATATTTCCGCGCGTGTTCATGTTAAGTATAGTCAGCTATGTTGTATAGTATGTGTTAATGTCAGGTAAGTATATTTAACGAGAACTTTATTTTCGCGAGTTAGCACTCTCGCGTAATTACGCGAAAATTAAATTCTCGCGAATAAAACTTGATTTACAGTATATACAATTACAACATCGATTAGGATTTCGAGACATGTAAACGAAAACTACATGAACATGTGTAAAGAATGCCAACAGGATTTGTCTCACTATCACATAATAATGTAGGAACTACGGACGTTTTATGATCGATATGGTGAACTCGTTAAACAATAAAAGACCCATTTTCTAATTTGCTGGATGATATTCTTCTCTTCATCGCCATTTATTATGGCTACAAATAAAAAGTTAGATCAATAGCATATGGATTTTTTAAACCAAAATCTAATTTTTCAGAACTCGTAGGATTTCAGTGGAACATTTGCGACGGGCGTGGTATGCCAATGTTGGGTTCTGACTCCTTTGTGACACCTGGTCCCATTTCTTTAGGGATATACGTTGTTGACAAGTCAACAAGTTGAGTTGTCTATAATTATAGACTTGTCATGTTTTAGGACTTAGATTTTCAAATATTCCTCGATGCTTCTTCAATTTTACTTCGAATACTGTTCATCAATCAGGTTATGCATCTATATCTACTTTGTGTCTTATTTCAATTTCGTGAATAATGTTTCACCAGATGCATGTTGTAGTTTATCGCTTACATTTTAAAAAGAAAAGTCTTATCTATGAACTTAAAGTTCGTTTTCCTTTTTTTCAGAACTCCAGGACAAGCGCCTCATTGAGATCTAGACCTATCCCACGTTCATTTCCTGTTAGGACATCCGATTTGAGATCAGCGATCAGCAGAAATAGCAACCTTAGAGTCAGGGCGCCATCCATAACTCTTCGAGAACTTATCGCCATACTACAAGCAAGACGTATCCGGAAGAACATGCGCAGAACGAGCAGTGTTTCACGATCTCGTAATACCAATGTGCAACCATCAGTGACTGGGTTATCACGCGCAGGAATATCGAGGTCAGGACTGTCATCTACAGGACTATCGAACACAAGACTGCCGTCATCAGTTCTATCTCCGCCCCAACAAGTACTACCTCAAGTTACAAACACCCAAAGCACTGTGCAACAAAACACAGGAGTGGACATGACAAATGCTTTACAACAGGAATTTACAAGACAATTACTTCTAAGTTCACTATTTGGTAATGATGGTAAATTTATAAACAATCCGATAGCTCGAAGCATTGGTTTTGTCGATCCTCGACCGCATATCAGCAATCACCACAAAGATCAACCTCCAGTTCAGATAAAGTCAAAGAAAGCAGATATAAGCCCTCTCGTCATAGAAACGGCGGGCAATATAAAGGTGTCTGAAATTAAAAACGCACAAGGACAAACGCAGTTTGTTATAGACACAACCGGGAATAAAAAAGTACCGCCGGCGGTCACGCTAAAGCCAGGGGAGGATCCACCAGAAACAGAATTCAAATTCCCATTTTGAATATAACATCCGAGAAACTAATGCTTTGTTCCGATAAACCAAATAATTTGGGTCTTGTGTGTCCGTTCTAAAATAGCCTGAATGGATAATCGAATTGGAGAAATCAGAAACATTTCACAAAAAAAATTAACGTAATTCTTTTAAAGGGGAAGCAACTCTTTAAGAATATACTGATTTTTTATCACACCATAATCAAGTGAAATGCTGTTTTATCGTGGTACATAAGCCATAAGTTCAAGTCTCCAACAATCATATTTAATGAAATATCTGAATATCAGAGACGCTTTAAATGTCAAGTCTTGAACACACGAAGACGTACAGTAATGTGCAATAAGTACGTCAACTAATGTCATTTTCCCATAGCTTTCCATGATGAATCGACTATTTTTACAGTAACTGTCACAAAATAATGCTTTCATCAATTCATTCAAAATTCCATATGTTTATAAGAAATTTCATTTATTTTCATCTGGTTTTCGATTTACATTTCTTTGAAGCTTCATCTTAGAGAAACAACCATTTCTCTTTTTGACGAGTATTTTGTTGGCACCACGTAATTTGAAAAAGAAGGAAATGACGCAGGTTTTTGCTTTTCACGTACAAACACCTGCAGCTTTCACAAAAAGATATTGATACACTCAAGACAAGTTCAGAAAGGTAGCCCTTGGATTTCCATATAAAGATTTAATTAAACATTTGAGACAGTCTTTTAAATAAAACTTATTAAAAATAGAAAGCATTGGGAAAATGATTTTATTTGAAATTATTTTGGCACGTGAGTGTGAGTGTTTATATTGTAACCATAAAAAAGTTACACGCGCATTTCACATTACCTTGATGATATAACTACCAATGAATTAAAAATGTGTTTGATAGTAATTCATATCACTTAGCTAGTAACTTGTTTCATCTAAAGATGTTATAATCATCTGGCAGTGTCAACTAATTTTTCAATTTTTCAAATATTTTATAGCACGTGATTCTGTTTGATACGGTATTTGCTCCAAGGAAAATATTGCATATCATAAATTAATGTCAACACTTTATGCCTGATTATACATTTTAAGAATTCAGTAAGAACTTCTCCTAACATCTAACTTTCCCGCTTCACGCGTAGTCAGCATCTATTTGTTTAATGTTCATTTATTATATACAACTGACTTACGTGTTTCATGCACAGAACACCTATGACTTTAAAGCATTTTATAATGTTTTATTTATTTTTCAATCATTTTGCTAAATGAGTTATTTTTAAATTGTCATACAATCCCATTACGAGAATGAAATAAAATTTATTTATTCCACCGGTACTTGTATCATTTTTTATCATAAATATCATTGTTGCATATTTGCTAAATAATAAAGATTTATTTTAACCTTTGATACTGGGGCGAGCACGTGTCACTCCTCTAGGAATTCTTTTGACCGTAATGTTTATTGACTCATGTTTGTATTCGAAGTACCTCGGTAGGTTTCCGCTTCGATCGTCGACGAAAGCAATGTAATGAACGCATGAGTGTAAGTGCCGTCACTCAACAATATGGTTATGACGTAGCCCTTTGTTGAATGACGTCAGCTACAGGTGTCGGCTCGTAACGGCTACGATATTGAACACAGACTTGTAGTTGATCTACGAGATTAATATGAAACAGGTGCTACCTGAAATGCGAGCGCACTGTGTCTTGAATCCTACAAATTAAGATGGGTAAATCATTAAGATGACAGGCCTACTTACCAGTACACATATCTCTGAAACTTCATTCGACAGGCCTAGGTCTACTGAATACTGAAAGTCATCTCGCAGACTCACTGATGCACCATTTGTGTTGCTACACTTTTTTTTCACCCTGTAATAAGATTAATAGATTCATAAATACTGAAAAATACAGGAACATTTAGATTTGTCAGGCATTAACAACTTGTACATTTGTAGGTCTATGTATCAATATGATATATTCTGTAGGCTAAATCATGACTTATTGAGATTCTTGAAGTGGTTTGTACATGTACCTGAAAGTAAGGCACAGAATAATTTAACTATTGGAATAGGTACTCATAAATGCTTGAACAAAAATTTGGTTTTAGTCAGGAAATAATTTTAGTTGGCCATCCCTGTCTTTCAGATGAGACGGTAAAAAACAATGTCAGTGTCACAGTAGGTGTTGGCATGTTAAAGAACCTTCCCTGCTCTACGACCAGCAGTGCCAAGCATAGGCAAAGTTTGCCGACATTCATGAGTGAAATATTCTTGAGTGGACATTAAACAACAATGCAACCAACCAACTTAAGGCTGTAGTCCGAGGTTCTATGGGGAAAGCTGAAGCTGAGTATATTATTCATATAAGTGACAACATTATATTGAAATATTAAGACATGTTATTGACCCTTTCCTTGATCATAAAGCAAATGTATTTTCATGTTGAATTCAAGTTATCTCTTTCTCTCTCATAATCAATGTTATATTTCATTTAGAGATAAATATAGTTTAAACTTGATTGAAAAAATTGAAAGAAAGTACTGAATACTAAAAGCAATGCAACAAGAAATGAATCAAATAATAAGTTGGCATGCACATCATGAAAACGTATGAAAAATATGTTTTATGATATCTTTATTCACTTCAATTTATTTGTACAATTCAATTTCATGTAGATAGATCATTCATGTGATATAACTTGCAAGAAGATAGTAGGCCTATGTTGCAGCATCCCAATATGTTCATTTCAAAGCAATTAATCCCAGTGTAAAAAGTGATTTTTCAATAGTTTCATTCCTTTAGAATGATTTAAATGATAAAATGAAAGTATATGTATCAGTATGACATACATGTATTTATGACTGGAGTTCCATTGAACTGTTTTATCTCCTATTAAAGAATTCTAGCCTTGATGGCCACAGTTCCTGAACAAACGCTAGGGAAATCAGAAGGGGTGCATTTTATAATTATGTTAAATTAAGATCATGGAAATTTCAAACAGAGATTATACACGTTGATGTGGGGGCCACCATGGCTCTGTGGTTAGCATATTCGCCTCTTTATGACCTTGAACCCTGTCTTTCTGATGAAATGTCAGCAAAAATTGAGGTCCCGTGTCTGGGTAAGTTTTGACATGTTAAAGAACCCTTCCTGGCCAATGGCCATAAGTTTTTAGCATAGGCTAAAATTGTTGCCCTTCTGAAGCATACGTTAGCATCTCCATATAAGTGAAAGAATCTTGAGTGGGACAAGAAACATCAATACAACCAAACTAACAAGAAAGTTTAAAAAATAATTTACTGAAGAAGAAAATAACAAATATTCGAAAATGAATACCCAAATTACTCGAGACTTACATTTTCCTATGAAGTGTAACTCCAATTAGCAATGCATCAATTTCCATGTAACAGATGATTTATGATTTCCAAAGAAATCATTTGCAGAAAAAGCTTAATTCATACATGTATGCATGAACTATATATACATTATAATTATTTGTTGTAACTACATGTATGTACATATAATCATGACTTCAATTAAAAGTACTAGTGAATGCCTATTTTTGTAATTTCAGGTTTAGTTCAAATGTTGTGTAATCAAACATAATTTGTTTAAAACCATTATGCAGGCTAGCGAAAAGTCATTAAGGTTAGCGATTTTCACATCACCCACCTTGTAACTTTTTTGTAAGGAAAACTTTCTCTTAATATGACAATATGAATCGAAGTAATGGTCTGTGTTAACTTAAATTTTATAGATCTGGTCATTATGGCATCAAGTAAATTTCATGTACTTCTCATGCAGCTAATACAAATTCTTTAATACCTACATGTCGTATAAATTATGAATAAGTAATTTTTTTTTAATTTGGTGCATAATCATGAGTTAGTATTTATTTTTTTCAATTCAAGCCCATGAACCAGAATGTACACATTTATTTATTATTCATTTATGATGGCTGATATTGAACTGTGAGGTGGGCTAATAGCTTACATCACTACATTGTGTAACAGAAGATATAAACCATATGATATTTGACTTGCATTCAGGTATTTTCAATAACACCAATAGCTGGCATATTAAGCACAAGTTTTGAACTTTATTGATTTAGCATTACTGATACATAAAGGTTTTGTTAAAGTATGCATATCAAATGTTTAAACAGTATGCTAGGGAAAGACCAATATTACAATATAAGTCTGTGAGAGGTAGGAATAATGGTGTGACAAAAGGATGGGAACCCCAAATTTCATATCAATCTAAAACGGGGTAACAATACATAGTATAGGAAAAATATTTAAAAATCTTTTTACTAACATTTTACAATTAGAATTGTCTCTCGAGATTGTATGCAGATCCTAGTGCTGAAGAATAATATATAGTAAAACTTTGAAACCGGTATGTCAAACTTCAAGGGACCATTCGAAAAAGTTTGAGTCATTGGGACTTGGACTAATTAATTTGACAAGTTTTTTTTAGTCTACTGTAAAGTAGGTCACTGTGACCTGAACCCACTGAACTGGATCTGTAACTCCATGAACGGAAGCTTGTGTTTAAATTTCAGTATCTGTTCTGCATCCGCGCTGGCAAAGCAGAAGACAGACAGACAATATGCCATAACATGCCGTCTTACAACGGGAGTCCGAGTATAAAAATTATGTCCACATTATAGTCAGTCATATTTTGAAAAAGAGGTATAATTAGAAACGATATAACAATAATTTGTGTATGAATGGATCTAAATAGTCATCGCAACTTTTGTTTATATTTTATCATTACAAATAACAAATATTCTGATTTCAGTAGATACATTGTATGTCATTGAAATAAATATTCCCTGCATTATTCTGAAAATTTTCGACAAAAACACATGGGTAACAAAGATAAATAAATTAAACCCGTTTAAAGTCCCATGTGTCATTATTGTTCCTTTCTTGTTCTTCATCTTCAAATTCTGACATTGGGAATTTCTCCTTAATATCATTACATAATGACTGGCAAAGTGCGTAATACCATTTATTACATAAATTAAAATTGGCATGAACCCCGTCATACAAATCTTGATACACAAATTTACAATTTTTTTTCAAGGTTTTATTTGAACCTCTTCTTTTTAAGTGGCGCTTCTTCAAATCATTATCCCACCTCACAGTCCTGGCAGTATTTTTTCATTTATTGAAAAAATGAAAGTATTTAAAGTCTCGATATCTTCTTCAAGTTTCTTTTGTTCATTTGCTAGGTTGCAGAGGTATTCTAAACTTAATTTGTGACCAAAATATTCAGCAGACTTTAAAAGGGAAACGGGGGAATTGTCGCAAATTTTACAAGAATATTATACGCCTCAAATTTCTGGGCGATTGAATTTATATCAGACTTCACAGAGGCCAAATGAGTTGAAGTCATTTCTAAATTGTAATTAATGAGATAGCCACCATTTTCGCAATTTGTTTTCTTTGTGAGATTACAGATACCACCAGCAATCATTACAACTACTTTTGAATAATCATCAATAATAATGTTATTTTGAGCTTCATTGATCAGCTTGTTGACAATTTTAGTCAGAGGTGCCCCTGGCAAAACATACAAATGGTATTGTCAGCTCATTGGGAAAGGGTTATTTGTGAGGATGAAATCCTTCAATCTCTTTCCTCTGGAGTCTGTTCCAATAAAAATGTGATTCGCCATTCTATTTGGGTGAGAAAAGAGAGAGAACAGAAGGAAGAATTAAACTTTGATTACAGAAATAACTTAATGGGTTACAATTCATGTTAGAACCCACCATTTAATGATACATTAGAGACATTCAGAAATGGCAATATACATGTAATCATAAAATGATTTAATCATATAAATCATTTCTATCGCTTTACATGGTACTTTTTGTAGATTTAAAACATAAGGTTAGTGCCTTATTATATAAGATACAGGTTGTGTTTAAAGGTATGGGTTGTATTTAGACAAAAATGAAAGAGAAAATCAGGTTGAGACTAGACAATCTTCATTTTCAGGCACTAACGATCGCTTTATGAATGTAAACAAAAGCATCTTCAGAAACAGCATGTAGACAATCTTTGAAAGTCATTTTATAGGTGGGTCCATTAAGTAGGAGTGAACTCCCAACAATAAGCATTAAAAATGTGAATGATAAAAAGTAAGTTCTGACCAAGTGCTTGGTAAGTTGTTTACATTGAAATTTACATGTTGAAGTACATGTATAACATCTCAATGGATATTAGTACAACAGATAAATTGTGATAAGCATCCTAAACACACTGAAAGAGCTTGTGGTAACTTATGCCAGCAAGCCAGCTTGTTCTTAATATCCAATAGATTTGTTTGTAGGTGTCAGCATACCTGTTTTTTAATTTTGTGGTAGCATAATAATTCGGTAGCTTGGGGACTAAGCCTATAAAATAATTACATACGATAGAATTCTAAGTTTCATATAGTTGTGGATGTCAGTTTGTTTCAAAAAGTTTTGTCATCAGCAGATGAAATTTTGCCTATACATTTAGAGCTACATGTATTAGCATTAAAAGACCTTTAACATGCTGACCCCTACTATTACATGTAGGGACTCAGTTTTTTTTTCTTTCCTTCAGATGAGACTGTAAAAATAGAAGTCCCATATAACAGTAGTTGTAGCATGAAAACAAAGACAAGTACCATATGTAACAGTAGGTGTCAGCATGTTAAAGGACCTTTACTGGAAAAACGCTCTGAAGTACTCATCTTCTAGGCAAATATTTGGAACCATTCACTAATACTGGTTGATGTTTCCAAATGAATGAAAGATTTTTATGTTGAATGTTACAAATTCATTAACTGTAAACAAGTACAACCAGTGCTACAGTTTTGTTCATATGTTACAAATTTCAAAAGCAAGTTCTCTCGTTGGACAGAAGGACAAAGCATTAGAAATTACTGTTTAATTAATTATTGGCCTGGATGGGTCATTTAATTCAGACCCAAAATGACCAATCAGATGATTATCCATTGTACATCACATGTATCAATTTTGTTTTTGATTTTTCTGTAAAAGTGTATGTAGGTTGCACTTTAACTGTGTTTGAAAGATGTAATTGTTGACAGATCTGCTAATCTGGAGACTGAATTAATTAATGTTGAGTGATCACTGCTCTATATATATATTTCTTTCTAGCTTCTGAAGACTTAATCAGAATTACAAACCCTGGCTGGGCGTATCAGATTTATGTCCATTGCATATTTGAAACTCATTTTGATGTACATGTACAAACAAATAATATATTAGATATATGTATATGTTATAGCATTATATAAAGTAAATTGCTAGTTTTTACATCAAAGAATGAAAAGTGATGACATTTCTTTCATAAAAACAAATTACAGCCAGATAAAAAAGATAATGATCAATTCCAAAACCTCAGGACCTTTTCTGTGTGAAAACTAAATAGTATAACTGAAGTAGTAACTATATTTGAATTTTTATCGATGAGAAGTTTAGCAGGTTAGTGATTTTCACATCACCCACCGTAACCAAATTTCCCTGAAAATCCACACTACTTCATACTTAGATATATCTAAAATCACAATTATAATTGGCACTGACTATATTGCACTGTAACAATAACTATGAAAAATGACAACACTTTTTATGTAGGAATAAGGCTTATTCACATGAAAAAAATGACTAAATTAGAATTTTTTTTAGGCTTACACTTTTGGCAAGAATAGGTTAGCGATTTTCACATCACCTACCTTTGTTTTAAGTATTTCAGACTACTAGTACACACTGCAAATGATAATAAAATCATTGAATGCTATGTAATAAGTCAAAGAGTTTTTATTAGAGAGGACTAGATGAATGTAGAGTAATGCAAATGTGCCCCCGGCAGTAAAGTTAAGATACTTTTTGTGGAATTGGTCTAAGTGTAAGGGGACATAACTCTGCTTAAACAATTTGACCTCAAATGAATTTGAAATTTAACTGCATATATATATATACAAATCAATCTATTAAACTACAAGTACAATTCAAACTGTCAATGTATGACTGTGAAAAGGATAGTGCAGGTGGTATTACTAGGAAAAAAAGAAAATCCAGTGGAAAATACCATTGGTCCAGGTAGGATATCTTGAAAGGAAAATGTTAGAGAGTAGGCCCCTATTATTCTTCTGTAACTGTATTGAAAGTATTGTTTAAGAAATGACATAGGCTATCATCATGTTCTATGTTTTTGTATTTTTCAATTGTTTGGATTGACAGTTGTAATATTCTGTCAATTTCTTTTGCTCTTGCAGTTACTGTTGTTGAGTTTACCTGGTGACAAAGCCTGTCTTCATTTACCAGTACAGAAGAGTGCTATGCAAAATCTGGGTCAGCTGAATCATCTCTGTTGCACTTAATTTTGCAATGGGAAAATGTTTATTTGCATCTAAAAGTTTTAATTTATTGTGACCCCAGACCTGCTCATGAGTTGGAAATACAAAAAGTCCTCTCTCAGACATGCGTTTCAGTAAATTTTCACAATTACTTTGTCTCAAATTGTCCCACTGAAAATTTTGTAGCCAGTGAACTTGAATAGGTGTGACTTTGTATTCTCTGAGAGAGAGTAATACATTTTTGAGCTGATGTTCCTCATCACCCTGCCGAATGATATTTCTCAAATGTACTGCACAATCAAAGGTACTCCAAACCATGACACCATGAAGTGCTGCTGGGACTTTACCAGATGAAAAGTACACAGGTGAATCTAAGACAGGTGGTAATTGAGTGTCATCTCCAAAGAAAACAACAACTGGAAGGCCCCACCCC
>JACSZP010039681.1:1406-12784 GCA_016161895.1 Pinna nobilis | reverse complement strand
ACCACACGAGTGTGGAAAACTTGTTGATCTTCTCTTACCTATAAAGTATGGCATGGTGAACCAAGCCCACTGAGGACCACGCTCAATTTGAAATGTCATCAAAGGAAATTTAGAGACTAAATGTCAACATTTTATCGCTATTTATAACGAATAAAGTCTGGAAAACTTATCCACTCTTACATGTAAAGTAGGTGACGGTGCCCCAAGCCCACTGTTATGCGAACGGACTCTGTAGATCCTTAAATGGAGTTATGTCTAAATTTCAACAGGACATATGCATCCATAAGGAAAAAAAGACGGAAAACTGTGACATCAGACGGACGGGTAGCGCCATAACATAACACGGCTCTGTCTTTTGACGAGCGTTTAAAAGGTTTGTTTGTTACAAGTGTGATCTCCCCTCGTTAATTCAAGTAAAGAAAAGTCTCATATGTTGTAGTTCATTGCAAAGTAAAATAGTTTTCCTAGTCCCAAAAAATCTCCGCATGAATAGCGTGGTATGTCATTTGCTGATCTTGTGGTCTTAAGGTTCCATGATTATTTAGATACATTTAGAAGAACATTTAGGTCATAATAGACCATCATTCATTCATGTATGAGAGCCTAGGTCTGTATTTGTAGGAGAATGCGCGTTATCTACATTTTTATGTACTTGTCGGAATAAGGAACACTTACATGTCATTCCACTAGTGTCCACTAGTGAATTGGCATACCTCTCAAGCGAAAAAAGATCGACAACAGTTTTGTACTTGGCATTGTAAGGGTTAGCAGGTTATTTTTTCACAGAGGAGAGTAAATTTAACCTACCTTCACATTTCATGCGTAACATCACATAGTTAGTGCAGCATTTTATTTCTTTGTCCCTGAAAAATGAAAAAAAAGAAGGTGCTGAGATCGAAATCATATGGGTAGGTAAAAATTGTCTCTGTTTGTAAGCCCGTCCGCCATGTCACGTGGATTGTCATCAAGACTCTCTCTCTCTCTCTCTCTCTCTCTCTCTCTCTCTCTCTCTCTCTCGTTATCTTTTTTGTACGAGATCAGTGATTACGTATCATGGAAAGAATCCAAACACTCAATCAATTATTTTATGATACAATTAAATATAAAATACATGTACTTACTTATTTAAACATTCACCCGTTCCTAATTTTGGTGTCGTTGATAGTGGGCCAATGCTGCCAATACTACTCAATTCAGTTGTAGACATCATACAATTTTTTTAAGATATGATTTCAGAAAATGAACGATGTACATCTAACTACACATGTCACACAATAGAAGTGGGGTCGTCCTTGGTATGTAATTGCCTTAAATATTTCAAAAATCAAGGAAAAAAGTACACTTCCTCTCTAATTTTCATTTCCTTGATACATTTATAATATATAGCTACATGTTTAGCTACACTTTCACACGTTACTTTTTATAGCTGAGTGTTTGAACATAAAAACAATACTGTTTTAGTTACCAAATTATTAGATATTAGATATCAATAAAACAACTGCACTCCCCTTAGAAGCCATCTCAGTATTCTGCATATAAAAGCCAACCTAGAAATAACATTGGTTAAGAGATCGATATTTATGAGTCTTAGTATCAAAGCCTGTACTATTTCCCCTTCAGTGGCATTTAGTCAAGGTTCACTATCAGCCGATATATAAGCCAGGCTGTCTATTTAAGCCACCCTTGTATGTTTCGTTGAGTGTTATTCGTGGACAAATTTGTCCCTACACCTATATATGAAGACAGCCTGTCTATTAGGGTCATGCAAGTATGTGGCATATTAACCTGAGTTTGACTATAAAACTAAAAATAAAAGCAAGACCGCATTTGCATATCCTTTCTGTGAAATTAAGAGGCAAATTTGATTATAAACCTCTGTAAGATGGTTACCTCTCTATTAAGGTAACTTACATAAGATTGCTCGAGTAGCCTTGGTGGACAGGCTTCCTGGCTACAATTTCCAGACGAGGATATAGGGAACCAATAGCAGAGTCATGAGATCATTGTGTTTTACATCACTAAGACTGCATATAGTCTGGTTCGAATAAAATATGTTCATTAATAAGGACAGTCACACCTGTCTTCTAGGTGACCTTCATTACTCAGTCATCTCTAAGGTCTTACTATAGTCTACCGACTGAAAATTTGCAGGTATTGACCCTTTATTGATCAGACCTCAATTAAATAGACATTTGTCTGAAACAGCCACCTTCCCTTGTATGACTGCTTAATAGAAATTTGATAGTGCGTACAATGACATTCTTTTTTAAAAATAATATTTACCTGAATGATTTTACCGGGACATAATGCAATAACAGAAACTTACAAGACCCCGCTAAATGCTGAGTGGTCAGGGCCCGAAATCACCAGAAAAACTCAAGCTCAAACTCAGTGCTCAGCTGAATTGTTTTTTCCCTTATTTTTCAACTAAATACGAGTAAATTCAGAGTTAATGGCATTTCAACATGTGTATTTACATCGTACTAATCAGATATCGGTAACATTTTGTGGTTCTCCTTGGTATTTAATTCATCCGGTCCAAAAAGTGATTTGAGCAAATACTCAAATCTTGAGTATGATAATAAATTTCTTTTTCAATAATTCTGGCTGCTGGTTACTGATTTGATACAAACTATTACTGATAATTGAATGATATAACTTTAATGCCACAGACACTTGTTTCTATAAATTGGGTCGAGAATTACATACTGTAAAGAGAAAGGTTGTCAACTAACAGGTGACGCCTCGCTCAGAAAAATCATTACATTTGTCAACTTAAACCAGCAATCCGCTTGTGCTTTACTTTGTTCTCTTCGTAGTACATTTAACGTTCACCTAAACAATGTTTTACACTTCCTTTAGGAGCCCCTTACTCACAAATCCTTCGATTATTTACACTTTGAGGCGTGTAAGACATGCAATTGTCACTTTGGCTGCTTCCGGTATTTTTGTGCAGTAAAATAAAAACCATCTTTGATGTTTGTAACATGTATGAACTGAAAGATAAATATGTAACAAAGAGAACAATGTAAAGTACAAATGAATTGATGGTAAATATCGACAACTGTAGTGATTTCTCTGAGCAAGGTATCACCAGAAGGCGTATTTAGTTGACCACCTTTCTCTTTACAGTACGTAATTCTCAACCCCATTTATAGAAACAAGTGTCTGTGTTTAATACACATGTTAAAAAGTATTTTACACTTTATTTAATTGTAATTAGTTTAAAATCAATAAAAATAGTTGAGCTGAGTTTGAGCTTGAGTTTTTCTGGTGTTTTTTTGGCCAAGATAGTAGCAAATATTTCAAAGTCATTGTCATCTAGATTATGGTAACAGGAAATTCGTATTTTGATGCTAAACACTCTTATTAACAAATTGTAAGTTCAATTTCTATAGCTTGAATTTCGATTGGCTCCTGTTAGATGTCGGAGGCTTTAACTTCTCCGGTCGAATTTCATTAAATCGTAGGGCGATAAAAATACGAAACGAACACTTTGAAGATCGAACTCGAATTCGATTAATTGTATTCCAATTGCAATCGATTAAAGTATCAATACATCGCTTGGTATTATATGGTGACCATGGTTCTTTCGTTTAACAAGATATACAAGAATGAGATGTAGGCCTACATTCAAGCAAGTATTACCGAATTCAAGAGGAAAAGTGAGATAGAATTTTGTAATGTGATTGTCCACAATAAGATTGGGATCAGCCGTTCCGGAAGATCATTTGCCGTCTCTGCTCGTGCAGAGGCCAAGGGTCCGAGTCTCGTCGGGACTGACTTCTCTTTTCCTTAGAATTGGGCGGTATCTGCCGACCGTATCAAGTTAAGCTTTAGTTCTGCATGAGTAGTTGTTGACCGATGGTAAATAAGATTTGCTAGGTCAGGCATGACATTATCATCCTTCTTAGTTGTTTGTTATTTTGAATTCTATTAAAGAGGAAATTGTAGATGATAATATTTACATTGTATCATGTGATGCAACGAAATACACTCTAAAGTCAGCTTATGAATGGGTTTTTTAAATAAAAAAATCCGAGCACATCACTTCCAATCCTCTATATATTTTACATAATGTTTCATAATCGTTTGAGTGTATCGAGCTTAGAATATTGATGTACTTCCTTGTGTGACCTCTTTGTGTAAACATCTATTCACGTGAAATCACGTCTGATTTAAGTGTTCACTTCCGGGTTCAGTAATACCGGAAATTGATATTTAAACATGTAATACAAACATTCAAATTAAATGAACCACATTGGGTCCAATACTTTGTTTTGTACCGTTTATGCGTCCTTAGGGTAGAACATCGGCCGATGTGACCAGTACTTAAGAATTTCTCACTTGCCCTTTCCTGGTACCTGATCCCACCTCTGAGTTGTTCAGAGGTCCGTGTTTGCTCTGTAATCACTGGGTCTATCTCTTGTCTCGTACACGAACGATAACTCTAAGCCATGTCGGGATTGGCTGTTCATGTCTTTCGGATGAGACAGTAAAAAAACCCGAGGTGCCCTGTCTCAGGTGTTGGCACGTTAAAGAACCTTCTCTGCTCTACGGTCATAAGTGCCGAGTATAGGCAAAATTTGTGGTCCTTCAAAGACACACGGTGGCGTCTCCATAAAACGAAAGATTTTTTAGTGGGACGTTAAACAAAAATACAACCAACCAAGGAACGACAACTCAGTATCATCTTACACTTTAGCATTATTAAGGTTATGTTAATAAGCTGTTTCCTGTTTTTATTCAGACAGAGAACCTTATTTCTTCGCCGTCCTATTGGTTTTTAAAAAATGAAATAAAGTAATTTAACTATGTACATAACAGTGCTTATTAGATGTGCCGGAGTGTACCGGGAGAGGAAATAAGAATGAGGAATCATAATTCTATTCCACTTTATCATTGACCCCTGATCCCCGAGTTTTCATTGTTTCGCATTTGCCCAATGTTCATCGGATTTGTTAAGTCTCCAGGGATCAGCTATTCACAAACTGGGTAAAGTTTATCGAGATGGTAAAAAGCCCAAGGTTTTGATGAAATTTTCCAAATTAAGAAATGACCTACACCATAGATAAAAGTTCAAATCTACCAGTTGTTAAATTAACTAATTTCCAACTCATCTTGTGTCTTCAAGTTTTATATGCGCAAAAGGTCCAATGTGACCAACGTGTGACACCGAATGAGAGTTGGCTAGGGTTACTACACATAAAATCTGGCGCATGACAGGTCTCACTCTGGATGTAGAATAGTAATAGAATAATAATAATATATATAATATAATAATACAATAGAATGGTGGAAGTTGAAGATACCAGGTGGCATTCACTATTCAAAATACCAATGACAGAAAATACGGTGGCCAAGAGAGAGAGAGAGAGAGAGAGAGAGAGAGAGAGAGAGAGCACCACAAACAGTTATACTAAAGTGTATTTACATGTTTTGATATGAAATTAGACCATTATCCAGAATCATATTAGCCAATTATGAATTTTAGCCAATTTTTAAAAAACAAAAAAAATAGTCAATGGCTCAATCGGGTATTAAGGGTGATCCCTCGACTATGCATTAAATGTATGAAAATGAAAGCTGAAGAAATAAGTGTTCAAATCATCAATCGAACGCCAGACAATACCATGAACAAACCATACTAGGACAATTATTTACACAGCAACACACAAACGGATTTCCAACCTTTCTTATTTTCAGGTATTAAAATTTAGTATGCAAAGCAGTACTCAGTGATGTCGAAACTGCAAGTCCAGTGTAATATGCTGGAATAAAAGAGTATCATAACAAAACATTGTGTTCCGTACCGGATGCCAACAGGTGCCCGGAAGGAGTCAGCGACCCCTGTTTGCGTACAACACAAATACTCCATGGAAATCTTTTGAGTTCAGTGAAATACACTTGACAAATGCATGTACTTTATTAGTTAATGATTAGACGTGACAAATCATGGCTTCTATTTTGGGGTGCCATAAGGGTTAACATTTAACGAACTTTTCTTTAAAGTCATTCTTTAGGCACCTTTTGCGTTTTGATGAGCCCCTTGTGTACAGGAACCAACATGGACAAAACATCACGCAAAATGTGAATAAAGATTCCGTCTGTTTTATCAGTAAAATGCGAGAGCAAAAGTAGATTTCGGCACGTCAAAACCACTTACTGAACAACAGCCATAAGTGTCGGGCATAAGAAACATCCATAGTCCTTCACCGGCACACGATGACGTAAAAGAAGTTTGAGTTGGACGTCCAGCAACATTACAACTGACCAAGGTGTTGGCACGATGAAGAGCCCTTGCTTTTCAATAAGGAAAATGCCGAGTTAAGGGTTAGAATTTAAGCTCTTCGTCAGCGTCTCCGCATACATGAAAAATTATCAACCTCGATGTTATGCAACAGTAAAATAACTAAAAATAACAGAGGTGTCACATTATCACCTGTTCAATTGTTTCAAGGGTATCAGCACTTGTACCACGAACGTTTCAGAACGAATGTCATTAAAGGTCGATCTACTATCCATGATACAAATAACAATCAAATTTCCCTATTATAAGTGGCCTACGTATATGTACCAGTATATGCCAGATGCATTTTCAAGTATGTATGCATGAGGGAGAGAGGGGTTGTTGTGCCTTAGGAGACAACCGCGCAGGATTGTCAATGTATGACCACTATGGCATGTCATTCCCCACTTCATCCTTTAGGATGTTTCTTGCTCAGCCCAGTTTCAGCCGGCTACTAGACTTATCTTACCATTCTGCTTAATAACCTTGATCTATGTAGCTGGTGTTCCATAGTAAGGCTATATATCAATTGATTTTAAAATCATATTACCGCGGAGCTTCGTGAATCCGGACGCCTTTCTCACTATGCATGTTGCCCGGATAAATGAAGGGTCCGGATTACTGAAGCTTAACTCTCTAAAGACCAATGCAAATTCACAATTCTGTTCCGAGCAAATTTTACCCGGAATGTGTTCAGGCATCCTTATTGTTGACGTCCAGATTAACGAAGCTCGACTGTACTCATATTTCGTCTTAGGTATTCAAAATTAAAAGAATATTCTAATGCATCGTGTTTATCTCGGGCTATTTGATTAGTCAACGAAGTTGAAAACACGCAGGGTATTCACGATTCACTGCTAGGTTTTAGATGACGTCACATCTTGATTGTTTATGTATTATAAAAACGTCATTTTTTTAAAACACATTTTATTTCATTAATAAGAAATTGGATTGGGCATAAGTTTTTCCAACATTATTTGTGCCCTCTCCCTAGCATGATACAATATAATGATGTGTCACAGATCGCGGTATATACAATAGGTATTTGATATTTTTAAATAATCCTTTAACAAGATAAGGTGAATGAAATAAGGATAGAAAGACGGGGAAAAGGAAAGAAAGAGAAAACAGAAAAAAAATCGAAAAAGAAAAAAATCATGATACGCTGATACATAATAGACCCAATAGCTTTTAAGAAGTAAACCTTTTTGAGGTGACCAAAAACTTTTGTACAGATAATAAGATTTGTTCATTATCTTCAAAACAAAGCGAAGAATTAAGATAACAACTTATGAACCGTCAAAGGCTGGTATTGATTTAAAGTAACAAATAGACAGTTTCTTTGAACATGAAACCGGGGGCAACTCAGCAGATAGTGGGAAACGTCTTCACATGGATGACCACAAATACAGATTGTATTGTTGACTAAATTAATCTTAAAAAGATCATCTCTCAAAATGATACATCCATGTCTTAACCTGTTAATGTAGATATTTCCTTTTCTATCTCCTACCTGAAAATAAGAAGGAGACATATTTACATATCTACTATTCTTAAGACCATGTTTAAATTGACGGATAAAAGGAATTAGTTGTACTGTTCAGTCTAAAACGGGGTAGGAAGTAATCTTTATTATTACGTAGATTCCTTTCACTATTTCTCTGAAATGGCAACACAATATCTTTTAAAAAAACTAGGCGCTAAGTCATGGTGAATCTTATAAAATACATGTATCTTTCGACGTTTCCTCCTATCTGCCAAGGGTTCCCATCCAGTTTCAAAATAGAGTGAATTGCGGCTAGCATATAATGGCAAACTAGTAACAACTCTTGTCGCTTCAAGTTGAACTTATTCAAGTTGATCACAATCATGTAAAGTGCAACCGTCCCATACTTCACACGTATATTCCAAAGTGGGAAGAATAAAATTATTATACATTTTTTGACAAGGTAGATCTACTTAAAACATATTTCAATTTGTTAAGTACATTAACCTGTTTGTAAGCAGAATTGCAAATATTATTAATATGGGACGACCACTTGCCACTAGACATAAACGTCAATCCTAAGTGTTTATGTTCACTTGTATTACGTAATACTGTGCCATCAAAATTTAATTCAATATAGTCATCTATATTATTGGCACTAAAATACAAAACTTCTGTTTTAGAGGGATTAAAAGTGACTAACCACTTATCAGCCCATTCTTTTAGTATCTTCAAATCATTATTAAATATTGATTCTATCTGAAGACGCCGACATAGACGTAACGTCAGCAAACAGTCTTGCTACACTAGAAAGATTGTCAGCTATGTCATTGACAAAATAAGAAATAAAAGGGGACCCAAAACCGAACCCTGGGGGACTCCTGCACTAGTCGACAGAAAATCAAAACACGAATTATTTATAAAAATAGCCTGTTCTCTGTCAGACAAATAATTTTTTAGAAGTAAAAAAAGATTTCCAGTAATACCATAACCCTGTAACTTTTTCAACAGACCTAAACGCCAAACCTTATCAAATGCTTTTTACACATCACAAAATCAATACACGTACTTTCCTTGTTTTCCTTATTCATACATATGTTATGAAAAATTTCTAAAAGTTGATACACAGTTGAGTTTTGGGGAAAAAAACATATTGTAAATGATATACATGTAGTAGTTTATTTTCAAGCATGTAATTTTGAATGTGTTTGTGGATAATTCTTTCAAAAATTTTGCCCACAGTACTTAGTAATGATATAGGTCTATAATTGCTAGGATGGTGTTGATCACCTTTCTTACAATAGAGATATAATCTTAGATTTTTTTCAAAATGGAAGGAAATATAGATTGTTCAAGTGACTTTTGAAAAATAAAAGATAATGGCAAACTCACTGTGTTTGCAGTATTTTTTAACATTTGATGACTAATTTCATCTAAACCTGAAGCCTTGTTCAATTTAAGGGTTTTAAGAACATCAATAACATCATTTTGTGAAATATCAAAGTTTGAAATGGTTTGATTTGTTCTGATACGAAAATCTGGAACTTCTATGTCACCATCATTTATAGTTGAAATATCAGTAAAATACCTATTAAGTAAATTAGCTTTACTTTGATCATCTACTTCGATGTCATTTGTAAGTGGATTTATTAATGGAGGTATAGTTTTAAATGAACCTGAAGTTTTAATTATAGTTTTACTAATTTCCAAAAATATTGTTGGTTATTACTTAAAAAGTATTGATTAGACCATAAACATCCATATAGTATGTTTCTTTCACATGTTTTTTCATGTTATTAACGAAATTTCTTTGCCGTTTGAAATTATTCTTTGCTGTTTCGGTTTTAGTAAATTTAGCAAAAACGTCATTGTAATTACCTAGGATGCGTTTCGACAGTTTCTGACAAGAAACTAGAGAACCAATGCTAAAAAAATGTAAGGAGCATTAAAATAGAGTTACCATGTGACTGCATTACAAATACTGACATGGTATCGTTTAATCCTCTGTAAAACAGTCACATGGTAACCCTTCTTTATACAAGTATATAGATAAACTTGTTTGAAATGAAGGCCGACAGACGGAGTTTAGGAACGAGATGATGATTAATGACTTTTCCCTTTGTATCGNNCTCACATTTCATATAATGTGTATGAATGTTATAACATTATTTAAGTCATTGAAAAAGCTTTATCACTTTTTTCTTTCTCTCTATCTCTCTCGTTTTTGTTTTCTTCTTTACTTCTCTGCTCGTTTATATTTGCCTATACAGTGATCGACTTTTGCTTGGAAATGACATTTTGGAAGAATAAATATTTTTGGGTCTATTTTTTAAGAAATGTTCTGTCATTAAGTACATGTATTTAGAGCACTTGTCAACGTTCATATTTTCATTTTGTCGGTTGTATATCTTGATGTACACAAAACAGGAAATGTCGCTTAAGATCCTACTCTATATAATATGTGAGAAAATGTTACAAAAATGTTATGAAAATAAGCTGTACTTAACAAAAAATAAACATTAGGTGCTTTTTCTTGATTTTCCTGTTAAAGTCACTCTGTCATGGGACAGTTAGGGAAGGTTTTGTAATTTGTTCAATGATAACACAGTTGTTTCTCTGTCACAAAACGGTAAAAAAGTTGATAGTTGGAGAAACCAAGGGGACAAAAATCCAAAAGCATACTGAACCATGGCCAAAACAAAAGAGAAACAATAACACAAACAACAATAGACACAACAAGATATGTAAAACCAAAAGTAAAGTAACACAAACCCCATCAAAAATCGGCGTTGAGTTCCGGAAGGGTAAGCAACTCCTGCTCCGCGCGTGGCACCCGTCGTATTACAAATCATCATTTCAGATGATTAGAGTGGCCATTATGAAATAAGAACATGCATTGTTATTTTGTCGGGTATGTATACATCGAGTGGCCATTATGTAATAAGAACATGCATTGCTATTTTTCCAGGTATTTATACATCAAGTGGCAATTATGTAATAAGAACATGAATTGTTATTTTGCCAGGTATTTATACATCGAGTGGCCATTATGTAATAAGAATATGACTTGTTATTTTGTCGGGTATGTATACATCGAGTGGCCATTATCTAATAAGAACATGCATTTTTGGGGGTTTTTTTTGCCAGGTATTTATACATCAAGTGGCCATTATGTAATAAGAACATGCATTGTTATTTTTCCAGGTATTTATACATCGAGTGGCCATTATGTAATAAGAACATGCATTGTTATTTTTGCCAGGTATTTATACATCGATTGGACATTATGTAATAAGAACATGCATTTTTTTTTTGCCAGGTATTTATACATCGATTGGTCATTATGTAATAAGAACATGCATTGTTATTTTGCCAGGTATTTATACATCAAGTGGCAATTATGTAATAAGAACATGAATTGTTTTTTTTTTGCCAGGTATTTATACATCAAGTGGCCATTATGTAATAAGAACATGCATTGTTATTTTTCCAGGTATTTATACATCGAGTGGCCATTATGTAATAAGAACATGCATTGTTTTTTTCCAGGTATATATACATCGATTGGACATTATGAAATAAGAAAATGCACTGTTTTTTTTT
>JACSZP010039671.1:0-23397 GCA_016161895.1 Pinna nobilis | reverse complement strand
CCATTGTCAGTTTTGACATATTTTATAATAAAGTGGGGCAAAGGCGGATCTAAGATTTTATTAAAGAGGGGAGGGGCTGAATATTTCGATTTTTAAATGCTTTTTATGTGATACTATTTAAAGGATAAAGAAATGACTGGCGAGCGAAACGAGGCGATATCTTTTTAGATATCAAATAAATTTATAATATTAAAGATATAAAATAAGTTCATTAATGATTTCGGCGAGCGAAGATTTATGGGCAGTTTCAACCTCGATTTGTCTAACATACTTTTTTTTATTTGTGATACAATTCAAAGTACAGTCCAACCTGCCTTAGTGACCCACTGAATTAAAGGAAAACCTGTCTTATGTGACTTAAATGAGTGGTTCCCAAAATAGTTTTTTCCTATATAAATCACCTGAATTAAGAGACCACCTGTCATATGTGACCCTTTTTGCTCCTTCCTTTGGACGGTCTCTTAAAACAAGTTAGACTGTATAAAGCGAGATGGAAATTGTTTTATTAGATAACAAATAAATTTATAATTCTAAAGATATAAGATAAGTTGATTAATGAATTCGGGCGAGCAGTAAAAATTATAGAAAGTTATAACTTCGATTTGTCTAACTTGTTATTTAAATACTATACACACACTCTCTCTGTCTCGTATATATATAAAACATTTTCAAATTTTCTGGTCTCGCAAAAACAAAAAGAAACCCCAATAATAATAAATAAATAAAAGGGGGGGGTGTGTAACAACCCTTCTGCCCAGTTCTTTTTCGTTTCTCTAATTAGCCTTTAAATGTCTGTCACCTCGAATATTACTCAGTCCATGAAACTTCGAGTATTCTGTGACAAAGAGAAGAGGATTGGATTTATTATATGATACAGCGTCAGATTTCATATATAAGTTTAATTTTCATCGACCCACCCCTTCTTCTAAAATAACCAAAGCGAAAAAAATAAACAAACAAGAATAAGAAATTTAAACTGCATGGAATTTAAGGTGATATAAAACAATAACACAACCTTTTACAGTCATACAAAATTCAAGCTATTCACACTCACGCACTGTCCCCTTCTCAGTCTCTGTGGTTTTTTTTAATTATTATAACTTGTATTTTTTTTTTTTTTTTTTTTTTTTTTAATATTTAATATTTTTCTATTTATTGTTATTATTATTTTACCAAACCAAAGATGAGGGGGATGCAACCCCCTATCCACCTGGCTAGATCTGCAAGCGAAAGGGGGAGGGTAATTCATGTCAGTATCTTAACCGACGATAATGAAAAATGGAGATATTTAATAAATAAGAAATGATCCTAATTCAAGTTTGTAAATAATTCTAAAAGTCTGTAACTTTCAACTAATCTACAAAACTTAATTTCCTTTCTTTTATTGAAGCTTTCGTTTTGGAGCACTAGAACTGAGATTGTGTGTAACCCTCTTTAAGTCAATACAATGTACATCTTGCTCTAGAAACTTTCACTACTATGGAAACGTCACAGTGTGCCAGTGAAGTTCTTCAAATCTTGGTCAGTTTGTGGTACTCGTGACCATGGAACAGATAGGAATCTTTAAAGCGCCGACAAAAACCATGACAAGGGATCTCGATTATTGTTATTTTTTCACTGTCTTATCCAAATGGCAGAATAGGCCTGTCGCTTCCTCCGATGCTCGATTGGTTTATTGTACTGTTGTTTAACGTCCCACTCAAGAATTTTTCACTTATATAGAGACGTCACCGTGTGCCGGTGATGGACGACAAACTTTTCCAATGCTCGGCACTTCTGATCATAGAGTTGGGCGGGTTCTTTAACATGCCAACAACTGAGGCTGGACGACTCAAGCTATCTTCTTTGTTGTTATAAAACCAAAACTGATATGACCATTTATGCGCGGATCCATGATTTTTTTTTCAGCGGGGATCGAATTTGTTCGAAGAAAAGATCAAACTTCTTAAAATTAGCATCAAAGGATCTCTGACCATTGATCATATGCACATGAGGTTCATCCTTTGTAAATCCATCCCGACCTGCTGTATATCCGCGCATGCCGTTGTCTGTTCCGTATAGTTATTATTTACCATTTGTGTCATTTAAAATCTCAGAGGTTGTATATTTCACTCTGCGGGTAGTTAATTGTAATACGAGACTGGTATTGAAAGTTCATTTACTTAATCACTATAATTACCCAGTACTAAGCATTGTCACTTGTTATAGACTTGGAATTTTTAAATGGCAAGAAAACAAATCCAAACATGTAAGCCGTGACGTCAGACTACAAAACAAGCATGGTTAATACCTTTCCACAAGGGTCATTGAATATGAATGGACATGCAAATCAATTTCAGAGAATGTTTTAAATGTAAGCCGGTTAGAATTTAGTCACATTGAGTGATTTTGGACTTGACCTAAAACGACACAGGTAAGAAAAGATTTATTTCATGTGTTTTCCCATTTGTGAACTTTTGTAATTTGATTCCTTATTATTTTTCAGTATTGTCTTTAAAATTATCCGGGTTTAATATGGAAATATAAATCACAATTTGCAGTGTTTGAATGTCTGTTTCATTATTATGTGTGTCTGTTACTTAATCCATTTTGTCAGTACACGTGTAGTTAAAAAATCATGACATCGATCATAGATACTCCAAATTCTCAGCGGTGTAAATGCACTAACGAATTACAACTTTGGTTTCCCCGTAATTTACAAACGACGGATCTAATATTTCGAGTGTACATAACAAAATGATATCACAGAAAATATCGCATAATCTAATGTACAGAGAGAGAGAGAGAGAGAGAGAGAGAGAGAGATGCTTGTACGTTTAGATCTATCATGATAAAAATTCACATTTTATTTGCACAACCGCGGCAGCGGTAAGTTTACACTGTCTTCCAATGCGAGAGGACATCCATGTCCACATGTGTTTGATTAATTCATGTTCCAGAGTGCAAAAAGTATGCGCATGCATTTTCAGTGTTGACAGATATAAAGCTAGATATTACACGTGACAAAATAGATAATATTGATGTTTTAAAAGTATTCGTCAAAACTGCATTCCACATGCAAAGATATTACCAGCTTTTGTTGGGTTCGTGCACGAACAAAAGAACTACATGTACCAAAAAAATCAAATTGAGATCATGAATGTGAATGGAGAAGCACTATGTATTTGGATTTTAATTGGAAATAGTAAATTTGTTACATTTAAATTTTAAATTATTATTTCAACTGAAAAATCAACACTTGATAGAGTTAGTGTTGATTTTTGAAATTAGAATTCAAAACTTAATGTAACATACTGACAACTCTCACATTTATTTCAATTATTCACACAGCCGTAGCCAGCCGTTTAGTGAAGAATCGACCTTTTTTTCAAAATCCTCTGTATACTGACAGAAATCTAGTTCATTGGGTCGCCAGAGAAACTAAGAATTTTTCTCCTTGCGGTTCCCGAACAAGCTTTGCCCCCACCCCTATATCTTATGTCTTTTGCCCACCTATACGACCGATTCCTTTGATACGAGAAAATATACGTCAAGTATGTATACCGCACCAGCGTAAGCTCGACTACAAAATAAAAACTGTGATATTGATTGTCCCGTGTATAACACAAGTGTCCAACCAGTCAGAGTTGATCGATTCCTTCTTTTACAATTACAGGTAATTTAGATCACTGTACACAGGATAAAGTCCTTAACATAAGTTAACCCATCTGAAGCCTGCACCAGCTTGATGTTACCATGGTATAACTGAAATATAACATTAGCTGATATTTTTGGGGCTTCCATGGACCCCTATTTTGCCACAAGTTTGTGAAGCACAACGTTGATACACCCCTCTAGATCCATTCGTTTAGATACAGCTATTACGTGATATCTCGCATCGAATTTGTTTCTTGTGTGATATACATGTACAAGCAATATTGAATTTTTACATTTCTTTAATCACAAAAGTAACTGATATTGGCATTAAATAAAACAAATAATATTTAAAGTCACGCTCACAGAGTTCAAGGGCCATTATCTAGAACTTGTTAGTGGTATAGCTAAATACAAAGCAAAATCTAGAACTGATCACGATTTCTGTTTATGACAGTGTTGTACACATATTAGTTCTTGTCGATCTTAGACCATAACTTTGTTTTATCTACAGTAGACAGTTTTAACCTGAAATCATATACCCTTAAAAATTCAAATGCACGCAACGCTTTTTTCGACAAATGTCATTAAAAATGACTCCATTGACAAATCAAGATACATATTTAAATATACATCGATTTATGTCAGTAGCTACCATTGAAAATGAATTATTCAGCTCCGTGTGGATAATTTTACTACTACAGCGGATACGACTGTTCAAGTGTTAATCCTCACTCCATGGCGATGTTTGTAAATACAAATAAAGTTGACCTCGTTATACACTTTAGGACTGAACTGATTTAAATCTAACGACACCGGTTAATTAAATAGTCTCAGTTATTTAGGTGTGTTAGATTCTGGACCGGCATAGATCTGTATTATTTTAAAAAGAGTTCATTTACATATTCATGCATGTGTGTGAATATATTGACTATAAAATAGTTCAATTGCTGACACACGTCTACTTTTTTCTACTTCTATCTTATATACGGGGACCTATTTAGATAGACTAAGATTTATGACTGTATATACATGTATACAGTAGTCGCACATAGGTATAAACATGGACTAAGTAATGCACTTAAATGTACAGAAGTCCTTCATTTATGTTCACCTCACGTGTAAAACAACCTCAAATTCAAAATCTTTTAAACAGACTGTATAATGTATACTCTGGGCCACCTTGACCTCCCTTGGGAGGCCACCTCCCTAATCAGATCAATTTTAGCCAGTCAGATGGACGGTCCTGTAGGCAATGTTCACATCTTCGCTAGCCAAAGGTTTACGCTCCGCTTCGCTCCTCGCCTCTGAGAGGAGGGGATTGGATCGAAAATTCATGGCTAGCCAAGATGAGTTCTTCTGTTTATGGCTCTCAATTCTTCTGAGAAACTAAAAGGATACAAACACCTGAACGGGAATTGATTTAACGGTGAAATTAAATTAACAGTGAAACCATGTCCAATGCCGTCTCACTTAGGACCACTTTGCATAAACGAACAAAAAGAACATAAAATGTTAGCCAGTATGTCGTTTTAGTGGACTGTCTACAACTGGTTTATAAGACCGCCTTACTTACAAGATCAACCAAAACCAGTAACTAAGGTGGTCTGAATAGTAAGGCTGTATTACACTACATAGATAATCGGCACGGATCCAGAATTCCTTTTTCCCGAAAAGGGGTGGGGGTGTCGAATTGGCGACAACTCATTTCAGTTTGTAAGTAGTGGATAACAAAATGTAGTAACTGTATTTTCGTCCAAAATTATTATGGTAAATGTATAAACTTCGAAAATTCCAGGGGTGTTTCTGGACCCCGACTGCTCTAGATCCGTGCATGGATAGTACATAAAGAGAAAGAATGTTCAGCTAGTGCTTGTCTTATAGAACTTTGTTAAACTGGAAGTCGTTATTTTTCTACACTTTATTTGGCTCACTTCAGTATTTCTGTGATATGTGTAGAGGTTGTGTTCCCATTTCGCCATAGCTGTGGATTTCAGGTAAAAACCTGTCATGAAAGTACTGAGGCGAAATGGGAATTTACTAAGGCGAAATGGGAATTTACTAAGGCGAAATGGGAATTTACTAAGGCGAAAGGGGAATTTGGCTATTGTAATTAAATCATAATTATCATTCCTAAAACAACAGTCCAGGTACTGTAATTACAGGTAAAGGTAACCAAATAAGAAAAAATGAATAAATGGAATTTATTTCTTCTATCTGGGTACAAAAAAAATCAGCTTTGATGCAGGAAAGACCCTACTCAGAAGAGATACGTTTACTGATGATAAGAAGAATTAATGAATAAATGTATAATTTGCAGAGAAACACAGTTTACTCTCTAAAAGTAAAAACAGCTTGGGTAATATTAAAATTCAGTATCTGCTTAGTCAGGTTTATTTTGGGTTCAGCTGGGATATTGTTTCAAGAATTAATTCACATATGAGATGCTGTCCTTCATTTCATGACGAAGAAATCAGTACACTCAGAGATGCACCATGGGATGACCAGACAAGAGTCATCGCAGCTAAGTTACCCACATTCCCGGCAGCAAAGTCTTCTCAATACAGAAGTAGGAAGAAAAATCATTCATCCAATGTTAGTTTATTTATTTCCCTTAGGTATGTACATCTTTTTTTTAAATTAAATATCTTCTTGTTTTCATCCCATACGTTATTTATTTTATTACTATCTATTTGAATTGTTTGAGAATATTCTTATAAATAAATTCTTGATTAACTATTATTTTGCCTTATGTTTGTTTTGCTAATGGGTGATAATTGTCGTGTTTATACAAGTTCCCATTTTGCCTTACTTGCAACCTGAAATACTACTAAGGCGAAGGCATTTTATATAAATTCCCTTCGATATATATTCGGGTTGAAACCGTGATGGTTGTTAACGGCCCATTAAAAAATATATATATATATATAAATAAATAGTCGGACCCCCCCCCCCCTTGGAAATTATCGCCCTCTGGAAAAAAATACTGGATCTGCGCATCCACTTGTATTTCTGTACATACCGATCCATCAAATCATGTCCACACGAAGATTTTCAATATCATTACCCGGTCTTGTATTACTACGCCACGCCTGGCCTGTCATGTATCATCAATACGTTTGTACTTCCATCATGTGTACTTAGTAGGTTTATGCAATCAAGACACCATTGAAAAACAACGCTAGTGCCTTCATTCAAGAGTAGTCTATTGAAAGTCACTCGAGCGTATCATCCAATAGAATCTACTTCAATTCCCCCATTGCTACGTGTAAACAAAACTTAAATAAACGTAATAAAAATCTCACTAAAAGGTCGGGTACGCTATTGTGATTATAATCCCTTTACATTCAACTCGCGTAAAATGTTTCAACAATTTCTGTTGTGGCATTTTCAGTATTTTTATTTGTAAGTTTAAACATGAGTTTTCCTTGCTAAGAGGGGAAATGTCTAAATAACAGGTGTTATGTGTAAGAACCATGTCATGATACGAAATATCTCTTGGAGTACCAAAACTGGTAGGGTTAATGACCCAATATGACTAAAGACTCACGTAAGGGTTCAATGTTTGTCAATTTAAAGTTGATGAGGAGCTTGCAAGATTTCAGTGTATCAGTCAGTCTAGAACCCTTTGCAATAGCCTACCATATAGCATTCGTTAAACAACAGTACCATACCATATAGCACTGGATAAGACTAGTTCACTATTCAAATTTTTATTTACGTAGATTTGTTTTGGGAATATATGTACTTCAGCAGGAAAACACCGAGTATTGGAATACTCAGCCCAAATCCCGTTTATAAGTTTACTGACATAAAAACACCAAGGGCGGATCTAGATTTTATTCATGTGGGGTTGGGATATGGTTGAGGAACATTTCACAATAATCCAGTCACACGATTAACGTTAAACTAAAATTCGATGAGACCATGCTGGAACGTTTCAATGAAATGTAAATTCAACATAAAAACAAACATGGATTTTGCCAAACTATGTTTTTGAATCTCACTTGTTTGGAAATATCACTGAATGTCGGTGAAGAATATCAAAACTGAGCGTAAATGCATGAAACTCTGCCGAAAAGTAGGTCTACCCATGCTCTAGGCATAGTAAAGGGTCGACAATTAGGGGTGACAAGGGTTGAACGAATCTGAAAACGTAGTATGAATGAAGTTGAAGATGAATATCATTTTTGCTTTGATATTTCCTTTTATAGTGATTTTTGAGTAATGTAAAATATATTGATAGATACTTTTGGTGTAGAACGTCAATGTTTAAACTAGTTCAACTCGTTTCAACGCGAAATAAGTAAAAACTTTATAAATTAGCAAATTTTCTGAATTTAGCCTTAAGAAGAAGAATAGCTTAATTGTGTAAACTCCACGACTGTCCTCCTCCTTTTTCTTTCTTTCTCTTTATCTC
Source organism: Pinna nobilis (assembly GCA_016161895.1). Lineage (NCBI taxonomy): Eukaryota > Metazoa > Mollusca > Bivalvia > Pterioida > Pinnidae > Pinna > Pinna nobilis. Next base: position 15,344 of record JACSZP010039671.1, on the reverse strand, counting down.
TTTGGTTTTATGCATTAAGAAGCTTTTAACTATGTATTTGTATATGTAATATTCATTATGTATGTGCATGTATATTTTCTGTTTTGAACGTTCATCTACTGTTTATATAACTTATGTCAAGCCTATACGGCTAATGGCTCAAGGCTATTAAACGAATCTAAACTCATGCACCCATCTTACAGCGTAGGTACAGGTTTTTTCTCCAGGTGCCCTTATTCATTTATTACTTGTTGAAACGATTTCCTGTCTCAAATTTAGAATTTGTATAACCTCGCTGACAAGGCAAGATGAAGATGTATGTGTTCTCTCAAACGTGAAAGAAGTGGTTCCGGTTGGGTTGTTATTAAAATTTCATGTGACTTTTGTTAATGGCTAACATAACATTTGAGATGCGTTGGGTCACGTCGTTATTCCTTCAATATTCCAAGTTTTAACATTCATTTATTTGCCGTGGAAATCAAACTCTGGTTAGAATGAGCGACAACCATAAGTACAGAAAAGGTAGGTGATTGATAATATTGTAATAACAGACAAATATATAAACTAAAGATGTTATGTACCTTGTACACGTGCAGCCTATAGACCTACATATAAATAGATACAAGTGAAAGGGTGGGTCAACCTATGAGAGATTTGATTAGAATCACTAGGCGGATCAACGATTTGAGAGAAAAACTCAGATTCGAGTTTGTCGTTATTAACATGAATATATTTATAACGAGAGAAAGTCATTGTTTTCTGAGTAAAACTTTAAATAGAAACATATTTGATACATTTATGGTCAGATGAAAAGTCCACCGAACCACCGAGTCTCTATAAGAAGCATTGTAAAAGACTCGGGACTGAGCTTGTTGCTCAAGACTTGAGACTCGGCTCGTCTGTTGCGACTGGGATATAACCAAACAATTGGCTGTTGAAAATATTTGTACTGCAAATATCTGCTTGTTATTGAAATGCATTTTTTCAATTACTGAATCAATACTCCTTTCTCAGTGGAAATCAGAAAAGTGGGCAATCTATTGTGTTTGAGTTTAAAACTTGAGTTGAGAACTTTTTTCGTGACCAAGGAACAACAACAAATAAATTTTTCTCTGTCACTCATTTTCGTGTGACTTGTTTCCTATAAACCCCTAGGCCACCCGCCCTGATGACATTTTCTCAATCTAGAACTAAGTGACACGTTCGATTTCTTATGATACCACGATACCAATGGTGCACCCAGGGTTATCAAACGATACTATGGATTGTATCAGCAGTAGTTGAGCTGTTTCCCCGCCGTCTAGTTGTGCATCCGCCTGTGTCCTCGTCAATGCACACGCAAACGTATCCGAGTTATTGTATTTTCTTTTCTGCGTCATAAAACTTTTGATAATGTCTAGAGGGTCTAAAAAGAGAACAATCACCGATCTTAAAGTGATAGATACTTCACGCGCCATCGNNTTCAACAGGGAAAACCAGTTAAAGAAAATCTGCACCCTGATATAAAATACATGTATTATTGCTATGGAAAATTTTATCAGCAATTTACATCTAAATGAGTAGGTGAGGAAAACATATTTCCAGGTAGATGCACACTGGATATGTATGAAACATTTCATTTCACCTATATTTTCCCCTGTCGGAATAGCTTTTCTCTATATAGAGTTATCAGATTCGTGTTTTCGTGGCGGCACCAAACTGCCAGGTTTGTGCAGACTCTACCTTTTTGAATATTAGAATGTTTAAGACATCTTCCTACACAATAAGGAATATTTATAGTGCCAAGCCATTCTTTGACAATATTAGCACAAGTACAGAAATGTGAATTAAACTTGCTATCTGAAGACCATTACTGTGCAGAGTTCCTCTGTCAAATTTACAGCCAGTATTGGGCTATCTTCCCATTGGCTAATCACATCTTTTTCCCCAATTCTCAGCCAAAAATTCCCAATCATGATGATGAAAATGATATTCAGGCAAAGCATTGAAAATCAGCAAATATTTAGCTTACTGGTAAATTGTTATTGTAATATTTATCATTAACAAACAAAGTAATCGATAGATAGGGGTCTATTTTTATATCTACAAGTGGTACAAATTTTATTATGACATGCAAGGAATCCAAATTTGTTGTCAAAGTGCGGCAAAATTACCAATTCTTATACCATTGGCCATGTTCCCAAAGTGGTGAGAAAAAGCCCTGGTGTGAGTGTAACAGTGACGGGACCTCGGCATTCACTACCTCATCCGAAAGTTTGATGACTAACTATCCGGAGTGACTGTGAGAGTACGGGTATTTGATAGAATATATACCATCGAGTAGTCAGCTATGGTTCGAGTTAAACCGGCTGGTGAGCGATGACTCCGTCGGAAGAATACCATGGGACTTGGTGTGCTTTGGATCCTTCGATGCACAAGATTAAATCTTTTGCATCAGGCTATGACTTGTGTAGACTGCAGCAGCAGATTGCCATCACGATGTACTGAAGTAATCAATACTAAAAGTGGCGACAATTCCAAACAGTAGTACTAGTAAAACTATTCAGTCCTCTATTGCATTGGCCTGCGTCCAGAATTTTTAAATTTCAAGACTTAAAGCCACTGACGTCATCAATGAAACGTGAAACACATTATGGACAAGAGATTCACAAGATCTTACAAACCATGTTTTGAACTTCAAGCTTATTTCTGCCGTGGCCCGGGATCGAACCCTTATATCTAGCACACGAGGTGAAAAATCTATCCACGAGGCCACCAAGGGGTGTGAACTACCCAAACAAATAAAGTATATCAGTTGAATTTCGTTACCATACTAGATTTACATTGTACAGCCTATGGTACAAGATATAAGTGTCCTTTCCAATGCGACCTGGGGATCAAATGATTAACAATAAACCCAGCAATTGACGTTGTATGTCGTATTATGCCTCTGAACCGAATAGGACGCGCTGTACGGAGACACAAATAAATCACCAAACCCGGTATCACAACGAGATATCGTAGTACGTGATAGATGAATGTTTTATAACTAAATTAATTTTATGGATTTCATAAATGTAAAATCGTTGTTTTAGTAGCACGCATATATTACGATCAAGTGGTCTTTATTAGGCCTACGCAGTTTTCGTTCGTACTGCCATTCCCTTAGAATCTACTTGAAAAAGGCAAAACTATAAAACAAAAAAGAAAAAAAACCAAAAAAACCAAACAAAACCCACACACACACACACACACACAAAAGTGATACATTTGCAGATTTTATAGGCTACGTAATTAATTACTCATTCGGTTTCCAACATTCTCGACATTTGAAACTCACAGAATGCATGAAAGTCGGGCTCGAAGAACAGGTTCACTGCTTACAAAATTAAACGGAGTTGCCGTATACCGTAGATCATTTAAATAATCCCCTGTTGTAACAAATCTATATTATAATTTACGACTAACATATTTCTATCTTGGTCTTCACATTAGAAGTTATACTACAGGTTAGCAATCCGTGACTGTTGGGTAGTTTGTTATTCTATAATTACAACATTTCCATTCGTGTAACAATTTGCACCTTTCTTACTTGACTAACTATTAGAGGTGCTAGAGAGAGTTCTTTCATCGATCTACAGGTGTTGGAATTATGGGAAATTCACACTCTTCGTCCCAGAAGTCTATAGGCATTTCAAGATACACGACGCTAAATTAATCTATTTCTTGTTAACTATATACATGTATATCGGTACCATTATATTGATTACAATGCGGAATTCCTGCTGTTTCCATTCCGTTTACATTTTAACTTTTAGAGTCACACCAGCGTCTGCTTGATTCATGAGCGAAATGCTTGAGTACTTCTCTCACGATACGTATAGATCGAATCCAGTGTATCGCATGGTATATTTCCTTCAAGACCATGAGTTTGCAGAACTCATTTTTGAATTACCGATACGCTTAGTTATCCATGGAGCCTACACAATCTGTAAGGGCCGCTGTGGTTCAGTGCCGTTAAACATGTCCGCCTTCGCGGGGCCGTGGATTCGAACTTTCGCTGCGCTGCAGTTGTTGGCTTTCTCTGCCCTTTGGGTGAGACAGTACAAACCGAGGTCCGATGTCACAGTAGGTGCCGGCACGTTCAAGAAGTAACGGGAATAGGCCAAATATTTGTCGCCCGGCTTCAAATTTTGTCAAGTTACACTTAACCTGCATTGATGACGTGTTCACAGAAGTGAACGATTCTTGATTGGAACGTTAAACGAGAATACGGCCAACCGAGCACGTGACGACTTTGTATGTGATGTTTGACGCTACCAAGGTCAGAATGTGTGTGTGTATCTTACTTAATATCAGAGAATGATAACCAGTTATGAATATTTACACGTAGATTTAATTGCGTAACGGACAGATGACCGACTGTCTCGTGAACAGGTTAACATGTATGTAATATTTAAACACGGATATTTCAAAATCGAAAATGCGTCATGTAACACTGAAAAGATCCACGTGTTACTTACTATATTTGCTTATTATCAATACAAATTGACTCAACAAGATCTGCTTAAAAAATGCAAACAGTTATTAAAGGAGGCTGCGTAATCATTGAAGTTCAACACGCCAATTACAAATATTCAAATGAATTTTGTCACGTGTGGATTTTAGTTTGATCCTTGAGATTGTGAGTAAAACCTTTGGTTTACTGGGTATAGTGACGTGGTAGATAGTAATCTGACGTGTGATTATTCTAATACGATTAAAAGCAACGGTCAGGGTTATTACAAATATGAATTCCATGTGGGTATTTTTAAATATCATCAAGCTTTTTTGAATGACATGACGTGTAGCCAAAACGGCCGTGGCCACGTATTACGAGTTGTGTAGACGCATAAGATGTCTTGTTTAAGGGGAATGAGATTTCTGTTGTTAAAAGGTCTATTAATCGGCAGTGTTTTAGAACATATCGAAGCAGTAGACTTCAAGAAAAGCCATCTTGACCATAAAACCACAGGGACCAACTTGAATCCCATGTAAATTATTTATTTATTGTGAAATGAAGCTTTTACCCTTCTAATACATGTATTAATAAGCCCTTGAAAATATTTGTGAAAAAAAATCTCAGAAGAGTAAAATTAATTCAATAATCTTCAGTTTGAAAAAGAACTAAAGGTTAAGCTACTGACGTCATCAATGAAAAGTGACACTTTTTGGACACCTTACATAGATCTATTTTTTCTGATCTTCAAGAAAAATATACAAATATCGTTACTGTGAAGATACCCGCCACAGACCGTGAAATCACATACTTCTTACAAACTAATTTTTAATCGGTTTAAAGTATACGACTTTTGATTTAGATTCGTCAATTGCAAGTCGTGCTTCTTTGCAACTGGATATTTGCGTCATTATCTTTTTTTTTATTCAAAAATCGTGACTAAGTCAAATATATTGTAGAACATTTATGTAATGAAAGTATAGTCACACGTGTAAATCAGTATGAATATGTTCAAGCGAGTGAGTAACCAAATTAAATATCTGTTGTATTTTACTGTTGTTCATATTAACGTCTCGATTAAGAAACTCTCACTCACATTATATAATACATGCGCGGATCCAGGAAATTATTCGGTGGGGGGGGGGGGGTCGAACTTGTTGTCATGAAAAAAAAATCGTTGAAATAAGCGTCGCGCTGTGGTTGTCTGGTCCTTTACTTGGGATGAGACGGTAGAAACCGAGGTAGTAGCTATAGGTGTCGGCACGTACAAGAACCCTCCCTGCTCCAAGTGCTATAAGTGCCGTGCATAAATAGGTAAATCTGTCGCCCTGCACCGGCACAAGGTAGCGTCTTAATATAAGTTAGGGATTCTTGAGTGAGACATCAAACAACAGTCCAATAACACTGCGGAGGCCCGATGATCCCCAGACTCTGTGAAAGTTAAACGTGATAGAAACGGGGAAAATTGAGCCATGTGTAAGATGACCACCCGTCCATGCCGGTTTATCTATGGATTAACAGATTTTTATTGTCTGTAGGCCTACTCTTAGTACCGGCGCTGGCCAAATTCCGAAGCCCGTCACCGCCATTCGTTGACGTTCCATACGAATGAAAGTTTCTGGGGGAAATGGGGCGTTAAACAACAACAAGTTAGAGGCTTCAAAGTCAATTTATAAAGGTGGTGATATCTGAAAACATATCTGACGTTTGATTTCCATATGTTGTTGGTCAGTATTTATACAGCACCTTGGGGCACACTTTGTTGGATTTTAGTGTGGATGTTTTTCAGATCCATTCATGTCATTATCAGATTGCGTTCCGGTATTTGCATAGTTGTAGACGATGTAGATCTATTTGTGTGCCTGTGATTATGTCCCCCAATTTTACCTTTAATCCATAAAAGACATTTTTAATAAAATAAACACATGTAAATTTGTCTGCTGTTAAATGACGATCATGTGGTCATACATTATATTTACAGCCGTGTGTATTATTGGTAAGGATAACTCACAAGGTATCTGGACCCGGGGCAAAATTTAAACAATAGTAGGTCCTATCAATTTATCGTTCAAAGACAGCATGGCGAAGCTTAGTGTTGTCCTGGCTGTGTGGTAAACCCAAGTATCTCGTTAAAATTAAATGTAAAGTCACCAGCGAATTATACTAGGAGAAGTTTACGTGTTCATTATAATCACGACTGAGAGTTTAAACCTCGTCACAGGTGACGCGAACAGGCATCTCAAGTTAACTTAGAGAGAATATTAGTTGGTCAAATTCTACTGATAACAGGTCAGTCCATATCACTGTATTTATTCGTTCATTGACGACGGATACGTGAACTGAAGCAAATATAACATGTTGTTTCAGGCTGTGTCCCGTCGACTCGTTCAGTAGTATTTACTATAAGGACATATTTATCTATTAAAAGGGATCAGCTCTGCCCGATGGTAATATTGTAGTAGTTCTATAGGTAAATAGGTATAGTTACATATACATGTTGGAATACTGACTGTTACAGCTGTTGATGTCAGCATCACATGGGATTAACTTTTTATGGAAATTAGTAAGGTAAGACCGTATTTACCTGTTTATTATGTTGTTTTGTATTGCAAAATACACACACTTTAGCGTGTATGAATTTAAAGGTCAGAAAATGGACTGTGGATATGGTACATTATTGGGTGGTATAGGAGATTATATGGGTCAGATTTCATGTTATCGCTTTTAAATGGTTATGTGAGGACGACAAGTGTTTGTGGTATGCCAGTGAAACAAAACTCCTTTTCATGAATTCCACTGGAGAAAAAAGATGACATAGTATAAACTCTGTATAGAAAAAAATAATACATACTCTATCATTAAGTTTAGCCCCGCTGTTGAATTCTGAATTCCGTATTGAGTTTATTGACATTTACATGACTTTTATGGTTTTGCATTTCCTTTGTAAATAATTCATTTCTGTTCCATTGAATGTTCTTTTTCCAATACTCGGATAACCTGAGCAAACTGAAAAATCTCATTGTGTTCAGATCGCGTCTACGGGGGTCAGGGGCGGATCTAGAAAGTTGTCAATGGATTGTTGGTGGTGAGCAATCATTCAAAGCGGGATTTAACAAGTATTGGCGATTAATACATGTTTGATTAACGAATTAGTAATGGAAAATAATAAATGCTGTTAAAAGTAAAATGTTTTCATGAAATGATGCAACACAATCTTGTCGGCTCTAGTGCGACCCTCTTTTCTCGCAGCCTGAGTATATATTTACAGGGACGTATATCGTAGCCTAATATTTAGATAGAAGTGGGGGTTTGTAACTGAAACAAAAATTGACAGAGCACATAGCGATAGGCTCTGTGTAGCCTTTCTTATTTTTCAAACATAATTCTTTGGTTGCCAGGCACGTGTACACTGTATTTGTCACGAGGGTCTGACTAACAGCGTCTTTGCTATGTNNATACATTTCCTATTTGCAATATTTCCTATCTTAAATAATAATGACGACCGTAATCTCAACGATGACCTGCTGGTTAGGATATTTGCCTTATGTACGAAAGGTCCCAAGTTGGAATACCTACTATAGCTTCTTGTTTACAACGGAAGAGAATTTTGTAGTTCACATAGGAAACAAATTAGATACACAGACAACTCGACTGGATTTGAATCAATGTATAGATCTATGTTCGCCTTGAGTAAGATGTTAGGATGATTTCTGTGTTGAGTTTTCGGGTATTTCTCAACCCTTTCAACTCTAGATCTTTTGACCATAATGGACTTGTCTAATATAATATAAATACTATGCTATTTGGGTAGACTAAGGGTAAATGGGTAAGATAGCTAAACATACTATCCGCATAGCACATAATATTTAAATCCTTTCATCGACTAAAAGTCGTTCGGAAGGAAGGAAGGAGTCAGCGTCCTTGTTAGCATACCACACCCGTCATAATTGTTCCACGGAAACCCCACGAGCTCGGTGCAATGTCAATTTCGGTTTAGAATGTCAATTGCTCTTGATTGGACGAGTAAAAGTTAGTCATTGTGAATGGTCGTCCTCAAGTTTATCATCCATCATCCTTCTATTTTTCATGTTCATAGAATTATGATAATGAGTTGCTTCCAACAAGGATAAATCATTGAGGTGGATTTGTCGATCTATTGTGCCTAGTTACGAATTCGTTTTGAGATCATGAAACAATAGACTGCAAAACAATAAATAAATTACACGTACACACTTGGACTGAATTGGCATCTCTTTTACATGTGCTGTGTCCTGCATAGGAAAACACACATAACTCTATTTCACGTGCATGTAGAAAGAAAAGTATAATCTCTCGGCAGTACACTATTAAAAGAGAGAGCATTGGAAGCGTGTTCACCATCAGATGACGGGTTCGAACAAGCTAGACTGAACCGACAGGCTATCCTGGTCTTTGGATATATCCGTGGAACCCTACGGTATTGGCACCCGTAGTTACACAAATACAATAGGGTTTCGAGGATAAGGTCCCGTCCAAGCGACCCGTAACTCTAGCGTCAAAAAGACCTACCAAGTGTTCGGCGAACGGATTCTAATTGTTAGGGTTATCGCGAGCCGGGTTCGAATCCATGTTAGTCTGTATACACTATGCAGGGGACTTGATAATGTACTTGTTTGAAGTGAAAAGAAAAAATAGTTGCAGACAACAGAATATGTAAATCGATTTACAGTTAAGCTTAACCACTCGAAATGTCTTAACATAAGCCTTTAATCCTCATAGGATCTATTTAAATGTACAGTTTTTCAAATTTAGTGATTCTGTCAAAGTAAGAATGTCGAGGGGACACCTGTTTAGTGTATCGAGGGTATTACATGTACTTAACAGATAAAAAGATATAAAAGTCAGTATATATACCGCTGCGAATAGATTATAAATAAATGTTACAAATGATATCTACATTTTACCTGAAGTTTATAAAGTTACCTGATGTTATAAATGATAGGAGGGGATATCTGAATTCTACTTACAAGTTTTTACGGCTAAACAATGATTTTTGTCGATCGTTGCGATGGTCGTTGACTGTCTTAGAGCGCACACCTCGAGGAGATGCGGGTTCGATTCCGGAACGCAGCTAAAGTGGAATCCCGATCCCGCATTAAGCGTTCATACTTTTAAAAGAGATCCCTAACTACACCATTGACCAAGAATGTCTATAACACACGTTAAGTAGAGGAAACCCTTTGACAGCAATGCGATACTTCTCTTATGTGTGGGGAATGATCGTGGGTCGGTTATTAAAACGGTAAAAACACATTCAAAATGATTTATTCTCGTGTTCGACAACATTAACATGTGACACGACGGATGCCGTTGGGGTAAGAGTTGCTTACTCTTCCGGGACACCTGAACTCACCTGCGGGTTTTGGTGGGGTTCATGGTTTTTTTTTACCTTTTCTATTTTTCGTTTTGTTGTGTCGATTGCTGTTTGTGTTATTGTCTCTTGTTGCTTTGGCCATGGTTTTGTATTCTTTTGTATTTTTATTGCTCCCGTGGTATCTTCAACTATCATCTATTTTTTATCTATACTTGTTTTGCTGCTTTTGTTTTTGTCTTTTTATCCCATGATGTTAAACAATCATATCTTGACTTTTCTGAGAAAACAATCTTTTAAACATGAATTGTGGACTTCAATCGATTAAACAGATACTTCACAGGGACTCGTTGCAAACCTCAATATTTATGTTTTTACTAAAGCCGTTTTCTGTTTAGACTATATAATATGTACATGTGTTAAAACAACAACCAACAACATATTGGGGAATTTTACATACATGCATCGGCTACGAGCCTCTTTAGGATAATAGAAACAAAGTTTGGCCTTGACGGGCATAAAACACAATGGGAAACACAGTATAGACTTTTCCCCTCGTGCTTACTTAGCTTGACCTGTCCCCGAACATAATCTATGCACTAAGTATGTAAGTTTAAATCAGTATATACATATATAGGTATACATAAATAACTATTCTTTTACGGAGTATTGATAATCAATTGTACCGAGAAATGTGAATTAAGGTTTTATATATAAAACGCTTTACGTTTATTGTGATTTTAGTACATTAATATTCAATATTCATATCCATGATATCACTTCAAAGTACAATCAATATGATTAATTTAGTTATCATTACAATTCAGATTTTTAATTGACCGAAACGCAATAGGTAAAGGCCATTTCACCATGTTTTATTTACCTTAGTTACACCAAAGCTATACACTTTTCATTTAAATTCACCCTTGAAGCAATAAAGGCCAACAATATGAACGGTGAATGTTTTGTGAACAATCAATCAAATACGTGCTGATATGTTTTGTTTGATCTAAAACATTTCCTAATGCAAACCGATCTAATCAATACATATTATACACTAATATGTCGATAGTTTCACTTTTTAGCTGAGTGGGTTTTTTTGTCCTTTTTGATCAGTTAACCGGGACACATTTTTTTCCATGTCTAGATAGCAGTGAATTATGATGACTGTCATATCTGCTATATACACTGGCTATAGCAGGTACGGACACGGACTATTCTCACACTGTATGTTCAGTGTTGAATGTTTGTGTTATATTCAAAAGAAGTACATCCACTCGATTATGAAAATTGTATTTGGATATAGGACGGTTCGTCAACAAACCTGTGTATATTAAGTTAAAAGTGTAAGGATTACCGAAGAACAACTTATCAGGTAATGTACAACTTGAAATACCAATCTGGCCAGGTGATGGAAGTTCTAGTGATAATTATTTACCTCCCCGTAGTTCATAATTGATTTTATTTGCAAGGTATAATATACACGAGAATTATTATAAAACGTGGACAGGATTTGACAGAAAAGTGTCGAAATATTGGTACCGAGTCATCAATTTCTCTTGAGAATTGTTATACAATGCATCAGCCATATACCCGTGTAGCCGTCATGCTTTGTTTCTTATCATGATAAACTTTGCATCAATATTATATAATACAGAAGTCACACGGTGGGTCCACATTAAAAGCGTTAGGGACAAAACTCTAGGTTCAATGACCGTATGAATTTGACGAAGGTATCATAGACCTTATATCTGTAGAGGAAAAGTGCAATCTTCAATAATACTATGCCGTTACGGCCTAATAAGTATTCAAGAGAATCTACATTTAATTTGCATTTCAATTGTATGTGAGTCTCCTTCTGTCTTATTGATTTTATTTATTTTGTTTGACATGAACATCGTATTCATTTCTACATACAGCTAATGTATACGTGTATGTTTTGTCCGAGTTAGTTAACATAAAAAACCACTTCAAACCGACGACCCATTAAAACTTCAATGATTGATCTTCCGTTTTATATAAATAAAGTAAAGGTTCATGTAAATATATTACCCCAAATCTCTTACATAATTTATCATTTAGGTCGTCAGAAATGTCATCAATATCAACATTTTCCACGGAGGCTTTGGCATTAGTCAACAATGTTTTTCTAGTGTAATATGAGGAAATGATTTAGAGAACTTTAAACAGCGCCAATGGTTCCTTGTTTCGTGACCATATCTCGGATTTATCAGATGGCAACCGTTTAATTTCTGCCGAAAATTCGATCTTTAAATTTGGACATCAAGAACAGACCAGATAATTGTCGGAAACTTGTTTTCTGAAACTTAAAAAAACTCACGGTTTCTGAGGCAACAGAACTATTTAAGTTTTAAAATCGTTTCATTAGTGCTACATTTTAATTTTCAACTTTTGACCTTGACCTTTAATCTGGTGTCACCGTATAACCTAGGTCCCGTGTCACAGTATATGTCGTGGTTTTAAGAACCGCATACTTTTGTTGCCATCACTGGCATTTGGTGACTTGTCTTTACGGGTTAAAGATTCCTTTGTTGGACGTTACATAACAGTGTACAAATAATCAACAAACATCAGTCTTTTAATGGCCATGACAGAGTCGGTAATATGGACAAAGTGAAACGAACACATTTGCATACCTCAAGGCAGATGTAATCTATAAATTGTTTTTTATATATAAGTATTTGTTTTAGAATATCTTTCAGTTATCTGATCGAATACGTACAAATATTGTTTTAATGATATTTCTTTATCGACATTTTAGTGATCTACATGCACTTTGTAGTTGTTGTACGCGTCGTAATGGTTCTGAAGTCTCACAGTTTTGTACATTAATCAGGTAGAATAATATATTAGCTTTTTTAAGATGAATTAAGATCCATTTATGTATGTGGGTTTTTTTCTTATTCGGTTAACAAAGCGCTGAATAATGATTAGCTGTTTCATCTGAGTTAAAGTAGGTAAAAATGAAATATGTACATGTATCATTATAAAGCAATTTCTTTTCTTTCACTGTCGTGAACTAAAATATAAGTATATATGTATTGCCTATCTGGTGGCCAACGAACCCCAAGGTAAGTCGCCTATCTTTAGAACACTAATCACAATAATTTATGATGTTTCACTTGTTACTGCAGACATCGACTGCATTTAAGTTGTTTTCCAATATTTTATTTATGACTTTCAAGTTTTATTGAGCTGTTTTACGATGAGAGTAAATAGTCAACATATAGCGCAGAAGATTAGACTCTAGATTTTGTGAAGTTTTCTGGTTGAAGATCGCCTTCCTTTACACGGTTACACTCAATCTCATAAGTGGACCGCATCGTAACTTTTACTAAACAAGTGTGGGGCGTGTCTTAGACTAAAATAAAAACAAGTTAAATATTGATATTTAAGCTTATGTGAACTTGTTCTGTTGATTTTGGCCTACGTGACTAAACCACATTATAACATGCATTCAGACGGAGGAAAAATTATTATTGATAGATATGTAAAACCTTTAATTGGAAAACTGAAAATTCCAATATTCCATTTAACAAACTTTACGGAATAGTGATGATGCGAGACCAATTCCCAACCATATGCAAAACATATAATTGGAATCTGCAAATCCAATATTTCCTTTAACAAACCTCATGTTAAAGTGGTAATGCGATACCAATGGCTAAACTTGTAACAGTCTAACTGGATTTGACAAAAGTTTGCGTTCTCTTTTGCGCACGTATTTATGTTTAAAACTTTCAGTTTCTGTTATTTGACCAATCGTGTTGTAGCAATACATAGTTTTGACACTCTAATGCTGTTAGCGGATTATGATGTAATAACTCTTTGTTCCCATTTATTTTGGTTTGTCTTTAGTAAATAAAATTTGTCTAGAATAGTTTTTGGTTCCGGTCTTGGTGCTAGCAATTTTGTGTGTAGTACTTCAGATCGTCTTCGTCGTTGCCAGTATTTACATCATCATCATTATCATCATCATCATCAGTTTGAAGTATAAGTAAAAATATGAACTTGTACGTAGTATTCATAACGTAATCTGTTTAGGCAGCATAATTGTTTCAGCCATAGGCCATACAACAAAACTAGCGCCAGACATCTTATAGACATCACTTATTAAATATTAACGGGTATATACAGTACCTTACAAATATTGAGTACAAGCAATCGGCCATACTTAGTAGTAGTGGCTAATCTTTAAGCTAAGACTAGGCAACCTTTCAATTACAATGGTGATCAAAGTGACCGTTGCCGTCCCAACTACAGTGTATCAGCGATATCACATACTACTTATGCTTAGTTGAGTCATGGTTGTGTCCGTTGTACGATACGTTCATCTGAACATCAATATATTCTCTAAATGAACTGGATTTCTGAATCCGGTTTCAAACTACTTAACGAGCTGTATGATTGATTCATCTGTCCATTAGACGGCAAATGGTTATACATTCGATAAACGCAATATAAATGTGGACCTCTGATAATTCAGAAGCGGAGTCAGGTGTCAAGGAGGAGTAGGGTTTCACTGTTGAACGGATACACCCGCCGTGCGCCTATAGGTTAAACTCAATATGGGATATACAATATGAACTGCAACATAATCTTTTTGATACTTATATGTATAGTCAATACTAATCAGATCAGTCTCATATCACTACTTCAAAAGTAATTCAAATTAAAAATAGATTGTAAGCGAACTTGGTACGCACTTTTCTGATTACTTTTACAAGATAATTGGTAAAATCGATCAATGCTTGACAAAAACAAATATTTGATAAGTTATGTGTGATGAATACAAACCGCACAAAAATAAAACTATCGTGACATGGCTGTGTACTTTCCGAAATAATTTAGATTTACCTAATAAACAAATTGACTTGTTAGATACATTGTATAATGTATTTGTATTAGAATATGGTATTTGATGCGAATTATGCACAAGAATGAGAGTGATTGCGCCAAGATAGGGTTAAGGTAAAGGAGACGTGTGATCGAGATTTCTAAGTACATTGTACAGTATGTTCCAAATATCCATGAGTCGTTGTATGATAATTCACTAACTCCATCTCTATGTAAGTAGGATTCCATTTTCAGTATGTTTATTTGCTATCACATGCCGTACGTAAATCTTTTGGAATACCATTGAGGGATCAAGACCCATGACCTCTGACAATAACCAATCAAATATCAACCTTTAGAAAACGAAGGCCTAGTCGTCTATGTGATTTATAATATAGGCGAGAAGTTCTATGGAAGTTCATCGGATTTGACCCCTCAATGAGGTCTTGTTAGATCTACGTAGGACTTAGCACATAAATAGAGCAAGCAGAACATCGAGTTTTTATCATATTTACTCGGCTGCAAGTTGCATTTCAAGCCACGGTGTGAGTTCGTCGTATTCGTTTTGGATAGAATGGTTTAAGTGATACATTGTATTTGAATTGCCGATTTGCTTCTTACTACTTCAAAAAGACCTTGAAATCAACTCGGAAGTACTGCAACATCTAGTGATTACTTTGT
>JACSZP010039639.1:240-10972 GCA_016161895.1 Pinna nobilis | reverse complement strand
GAATCTGCCAAAGTATCCCCACATCAAAATGTTGAATGTTGTCCTTTTCAACTCTAAAATCAATTCTTAAAAAATGTGGTGATGATGTACCCTTTGCTTACATTGAAAAAATAGTCCCTCCCCCTTCTGTACACAAAATTCAAATATACACCCAATATTTAAAACGTCTCCGACAATAGATGAGGCAGAGTCTCGGACCCCCTGTGTTGAATCAGAGCCTTTATTTCTTTATCCGTATGCCTTAGATATTTATGGAATGGTATAATTTTTATATAAGTATATGTGTCTTATGTAGTGTGCTGTTTCTGTCTACCCCTTTACCCTTTCTCAAAACTGTCACAATCCTTGTTTAGTGGCATTCCTCCAGGATTGATACCATGTGATGTCATAATCAAATCAAGTACTTACTTATGTACAGTTTACCTGCTGGAAGAATATAGATGAACAAGGGAGATAATACTACATATGGAAAGGAGAGTAAAGTGGAATCTTGTAATAAGACTACCCAAGTGACTAGCTAAAATTGGTCTGATTAGTCAGGTGGTCTCTTAAGTGAGATGATCCACTGTATAACATTTCCATGGCAGTGGTACTTTTTTTATATGAATTTCTCTACATACATGTACTTGAAAGCACAGAATTATATACAGTCTAACCTGCCTTAGCGACCCACTGAATTAAAGGAAAACCTGTCTTATATGACCAAAATGCATGGTTCCCGAAATTGCTTTTCCCTATATAAATCACCTGAATTAAGAGACCACCTGTCATATGTGATTCTTTTTGCCCTTTCCCTTGGATGGTCTCTTAAAACAGGTTAGACTGTACCTGTAAATAACATCTCCTTCTACTATGATTGCTGCTCATCAACATCAGCTGACCATACTTGGACATTTTACTTAACCTTTTTAATTTGTGATATATTACATCTCTAACTTGCAGAGTATGTATAATTTTATTTTAGACATAAACATATGTAAATGACTGTTCAGGCTGTATTGGATATGCGCTGTTTTCACAATCAAGTTTTAGTCTTAGTTATTAAAAACATGAATTTTGCTACATTTCTTTTGAAATCTATTGACTTTTAGTCTTCATTTATTTTGAGACATATTTTAAGTGAGTTTTTAGCCTTATGTCCTTACAGCATTCTGACATGAATTTATTTGTATGCGTATTAAGTAACCAATGTCAAAACCTTCTATTTATTCATTTCATACATATTCAAGTACAGTAAAGTCAGCACTTGTTCATTTTCTGCACTGTGACTAGAAACTCAATTTGGCATAAACAGATTTAGATCTTAGGTAAATGCATTAGAAAGGTTTTCATTATTTCATTACATCACATTTCTAATCTCGTTCACTATCAGATGGAAAGTCATTTCTAAAGCCGATTTTGTGAGATGTAAATTTGATTTAAGTCCATGTTTCTTGTTCAGATCAAATTTAGATATTCTTTGCCTAGGTTCAATATAGACTAAAGTTTATTTTCCTTTTCTTGTGACTATTTTTATGTGCATGTAAGCTTGTGTAGATTCCCACTTTTTTGCAAGGTTTTGATTCCGCATATTGCTGCTTTGTATCAAATGGTGAAAATGTAAAGTTGGAAGCATGCACAGTCTGAAAGTTAAATTTTGCATTAGCACTCTGGTTTCGTAAAATCCATCAAATAATATCTACATACTATGTATGTGTAAGTTACATGACTTGAGTACTGATTATTATTCCATCAAGAACAAAACTCATTATTCATTTTTATGTAGGAATCTAAAGTATTTAAAATTCCTGTGATTTGGTCATTGATCCAAGGTAGAGTGTTGACCTTTGACACAGGAGGTCCAAGTTCAGGTCTCATTGGGATGTGATTGGCTTATCTTGACCTTCTGATGAGACAATAAAATCTGAGGTCCCATGTTACTGTAGGAGTTGGCATGTTATAGATCCCACTCTGCTCTATGACCCTTAGGGTCCAGCATAGGGCACAATGGAAAGCCTTTGTTTATGCTTGGCAGCATATGATATTCATAATAGAGAAAGATTCTTGGATGGGATACTAAACAACAATAACAATTATGTCTTTGTGAATAGATGTGATATTTATTTCACTTGTGTTGCTTTTTTATTTTTCACATTTCACTCAAGAATCCTTCACTGATATGGCAACCTCATCATATGCTTGTGAAGGGCTACCAATTTGGCCTTTGCTCAGCACTTACAGTCATGGAGTAGTGGGGGTTCTTTAATATGCTGGCACCTACTGTGATATGGGACCTCAGTTTGACTGTCTCATCTGAAGGAAAGGAAAAGCCAGCTGTCCCTAGTTCTAGCCTCCCTTTAGTACCTGGTGGGGATCATGTAAACACTACTGTTGACAAGATTCTCTTTAGGGGGTGTATGACTTTAAATCACTTTACATTATATGTTTATCATTGTCTGTTTGCTGGGGACCAATAGAGACATGTTTAAATTCTACAGGACTTCCATGAAGCTTTGTTTTGACTGATGTGTTTGGCACTTCATTTACACAAACTGTAACACTTTATTAAGTGTGTACACTGCTGATTTAATGCAAATAAAGGAACAAAGATGCACACATTCTTCATATTGTGTAATTAGAATAAATATGTCAATTGTGTGTGAGCAGGGGGTTCTTTGATTGTCAACAGGAGGATGTAACTTAAGTGTCAATTTTACACTGTTAGATTTAGATTCTCTGTAACACAATTGACAGTTTCAAGTGTGTATTTTGTTTTATCCTTTGTCACATTCTGGTTTTAGGTTTTATTTTGTTCAATGGTACTAACATTACCTTTAATGGTTTGTTTGAAGTATTGCATAGTAGTCAGTAAGTGCATTTTACCATCATTAACTAGAGCCAGTCAGCGGATATGGATTCTATATAAGGCATACCTGGCCCACATTGGTTAAGTATTCTGTCATAATTACTGTCATTTATCCTCAGAATAGGTGTATTGATTGTCCACAAGTATCAATAGTCCCGCACTTAGTATGTACCGTATGTGTATCCAATGGCACCGTTATTTAAAACTCCCATAGCAGTCATGATGAGAAACAATATAAATACTCAATAATAAGTCAGGCTTGATACCCCTATTATGTGATTAAGACCTTAGACAAGCATTGATCAGAAGATTGATTTACTGTAATGTTTTATTTACTGTAATGTTTTAAACATAGTGTAAGCATTTAGTACTATAAAGAATATCCTTAGGTTTGATATGAAGTGTATACATAATCTAGTATGTTAAAGTGCATTTACTAAGAATGACTTATTTATTTTTCAATTGAAAGTCATGTTGGCTCCATGGTAGTATTGGCAGAGGCGGATGGTTTTTCTTGTCTTTCCAATTAGACAGTTAAATNNGAGTGGGATGTTGAACAACAGTACAGCAACAACTTCTCAGTCTGTTCAGTACAATTGAGTCCAAGAGGTCGTGCCTCTAGAGTTTATCTGTAGGGTATGTCTGCTCATTCCAGGAAAATACTCTTGCAAGAAAAATCCTGTCATGAGAGACCACCTGTCACGAAGGACCATATTTCATTTGTGGCCATTGGTGTGATCTCTCAAAACAGGTTTGACTATGATTCAAATAAAGATGTTCATATTTCAGACACATACTGCTTATGATTAGTGAAATTGACCTTCAAAATTGACCTGTTTTTAAAAATTCATTTTCTCATACTACATGTATATCTTGTAAAATTAGAGATAGTGCTTTCAAAACTCAAAGTTATTTTTTAGTTTTTCATTGGAATAACATGCGAGAAAATAGAAATGTGCATTTGTTGTTTTACCAAACAAAAGAAACATTAAAAAATTAGCCCTAGGGGAGGTTTATGATATTCTTTACAAAAATATAGTATAAGATATGAACAATTTGGATTCACACAATTTAAGTAGTAAATATAGTGAAAAGACCCAATTCACATCTCTGAAATAGTTTTTAAAGTTGAATTTTTATGTTTAAGTAGATTGCTTTGATTTTGTAAAAATAACATTGGACCGAATTACCATGCACACACAACACATACATGTACATACATCTCCAAAACCAAATTATATTTATTGCTGTGATAGCCTAAGAACTTTTAAGATCTCCTACATTATTGGTTATGGATATCGATATATTAAGGTTACAAAATTGCCTTGTGCGTGTCATCCTTTTGTATGCTTCTAAAGAATAGATAAAGGAATTAAAGAAATGTAAGAAATGAATTTGGAGTAATATCAGACATGTGATGTTCTTCATTATTTTGTATTATGATTTTACCCAGGAAACCTTATCAAGAGTATCAATGTTATAATCCTGAATTTTTTTCATTTCAAGATCTTATTGAAAAAGTATGTACTTTTCTTTCATTTAATTCAAACTATAAAGGCTGACATGACCATATTGTGCAGAAAATAAGCTTTATTCACAATGAACAACTGATTAAATTAAATGCTTGTTGTATTTTAATCCAGTTTAATCAATGAAAGACTTGGTAGTGGGTTTTCTAAAGCACAAGACAAAACTGAATCTTCCTACTGCCAATAAATTATAAATGCTGCTTAAATTAACATATAAAATTATGCAAATGCAAACTAGCCATTACTGCACATGATTTTGTTTGTTGTTTTTTCTCTCATTAACATATAATTTTCTATGTGCATCTTTTACCATGGCATACGTAGATCAGACACATTTGACCTGGTCTATCAGTTGTTCTGTTTCCCTATCACTGAGGTGATTATCCTCTATATCATGTTCGTCCACCTCTTGTATCACATTATTGTCCTGGTTTATATCCTCTACGGGACTCCCCGGGTGCTGCTGCCATGCTACTTTACCTGTATGATATGTTCCCTCTACACTGTAGCCATCCTTCAGTTTATGATAAGCACTTCTGTGACCTTGATGCACTACCACATTTTGTATATGTCTCCTTAGAGCAGAGTTTAGCCTTTTGAAGGCTGTTCCACCCTCAGGTTTATCTAGTATAATCCTTCCTCCTGTAGGCTGAATCCTAGCATCAAAATTCCTGTCTAAGCTGTTCATAACTTTCCTATCATGAACCATTTCATCTATAGCCTTGGATATTTTCATTGTGCGATGTTTAATCTGTGTTTTACAGTCAGCAACAGACTTAGATGACAATGGACCACTTCCTTGCTTCTTTGAGCTTGTTGATTCTGGCTTATAGTCTTTTTCAGATAGTTCATCAACAGCACCATTTTTATTATCCTCTGTTTCATCGATTTGATTAGATTGCAATTGCTTCTGCCGCTGCTCCACTTTCATTTTGGCACTGTGGTAAATGTTTGTCATTTTACAATCGTCAATAGAGATAATGTTAAGGAGATTGTTGGACTGAGATCGTACCTGCACCATGGTATGATCATTTACATGTATAACTCTCCCCCTTCCTTCCATTCTAGAAATACTACTTAATGTGTCTGACCCTTCGTCATCAGACTGAAGTTCCAGATTGTCACTGGTGTGATCTTGCTCACCTTCACTATCTAATCCATTGCTGGGTTGCCTGGAAGGTTTATCAATTTCTTGTGACGCTTCAGCAGTTGTTTTGACGTTGTTGTCATATTGCACCTGTTTTTTATTGATTTTTCTGAATTGTTTCCCAGGTATATTCCTAGAGTAAATTTCATCTCTCTGTGCAGCATAGTGTATGGAGGTTTCGGCTAGATGATTAGTGACAGAGTCTAGATCGGTCCCGCTATATAACGAGCCAGGAGATATACTACTGCTACTGCTCCATATGTATTTAGTTTTACCACTGTTTTTTCTGGTCCTTCCAACGTGAGCTGATGCAGCTCGATATCGGAAATGATCAGAACATGGTGCCGTAAGGCGAGGAAATTGTGATGATTTTGGTCTGCAGTTCTGTTTGACGTCCTTCCTCCATGTCTCTATCTGTTGAAGTTTTTGAGGCGGTAGATATGTTACAAGTTTAGAATTTTTGTAGATGTTACCGTCAGCTCCTAGTCTGTACATCTGAGTCCAATCTTGCACTTTATTGTGATATCGGAGTGTCTTTGCATCCATTCTGTTGATGAAGTTTGAATTATTCTTCAGCTGTAATGGTTTGGATAACTTTCTAGTCCTGTTCTTTTTTTCACATTTTGATAGGTTCTTCCATTTTTATCATTCTGTAAAAAGTAGTAAAAAAGAGTATGTTCTTTATAACTAACTATGACTCACAAAAGTCTTGAAAAGTTGATGTGATATTTGAATAATTTTCTCTAAGTGTGCTAAATTAGTAGACCAGCAGAGGTTCTGGGCAGGTATATCTAAGTGAACTTGTCACATAGCTGTCAAAATATCAGACGATATTTAAATGATCTGTAGAACTTTGTAACCAATCAGAAGAACAAATACAAACTATTGATAAAGTAAAACCTAACTTTGTAAGATAAAACCAATTTCTAATAAAGAGCTCAATTGCTCAGCATAAGGAACGTTTGGTATACCTGGGTTTACCTGTGCATTTCATTTGGATTTTGTGTTTTAATCTCCAGGAGCCGTCAGAAGGACATTAATCGTATGACCTCAGTGACCCTGTAGAAGTACTGATTGTGTTATTAACCTTTCTATAATCAGTCAACCTCATTTGCAAATGTAGAAAATCAGATGTTATTTAGGAATCGTAATCATGTACTTCAGATGGCATTGATGGAGTGACTGATGAGTTAGGAACCATCTTGTTGTATACAGTAAAACCAGCTCTAGCGACCACCTGTATATTAAGACCACCTGGCCACAAAGATTAATTGTTGCTGTTCACAGCAATACCATTTGGGTACAAATCAACCTCTGATTAAAGACCACCTTCCTATAAAGACCATTTTCTTGTATCTCTAAGGAGGTCTTTATATACAAGTTCCACTGTAAATTGTGCAGAATTATTTATGGTATGGTATGGTATTGTTGTTTAACGTCCCAGAAGAACCTCCCCATTAAGACCACCTAAGTGATTGTCAGAAGTGGTCTGATGTTTGTGGTGATCTTAGAGAGCTTTGATACCCTACAATAATGGCAGTCAGACAGAAGTCTGATGGTCCTTGGTATGTGTTGGCCTCCCAAATGAGACTTGCAGAATTATATATACAACCCCATGAAAATCATCTCAGTGACTATCAACTGTACTTTGATTTTTTGTGGTGTCCTCATGGAGCTTTGAACAGCCTATACTAATAGTACACAGACATCATTCTGATGGTCCTTGGTCTCCCCAGTGAGAGGGGGAGGGATCTGTAGACGGGCTTCTACTGTATTGTGCATTAATGCTTGTTCATATTGAGTTGTTTGCTCTGTGTGATATTACAGAATATTGAGTGCCATGGTCAGGTGACTTATTATAGATATCAAATCAATACTTAAGGATATCAAATCAATACTGCGACAAACTATAATTTCTCATTCATGACATTCTATAGATGGTAACACTGTTAAATTAAAAAAGGTTTTAATAAGCATTTAAAAATTATACTCTGTTAAACACCACAGTTAAGTTACAATAAAAATGATAGTGGGGGATATCGTCTTAGTGTATGGTCAGCTGAAAGTAAAACCAGATTTGAACAACATGTACTTTTAACCCTCAGAGATAATAAGTAGAGTAAATAAAGTGTATGTCTCCTGTACTTGAGAAAATCACACTGGCAATATGCTTTTCATATATGTAGTGTTTTCTCCTTAATTTTTAATGGATGAGAAAAAAGAACACCTTCACCAGGTGTGCACAGGTATCCCACAACCTCAGCACTTAAACGTAATTACCTGCTCAAGGGCTATTAATCCTTTTATACTTATTAAAATTTGAGACCTAATATTTAAAGATCCTGACACTAATTTGTCCCTATACGGACGGTATCAGCAATTCTACCATAATACGTTTTAAATATTTTATATATGCATGAAATTTTGAAATTATAAATTAATAATTTAAGTGGCAAAAATGCTATGACATAACATTATGAGGCTTAATTTTAGCCATGGTTTGTATAAGAAATGATCCTACATACATTATTCTCCCCATTTCAGGTTTGCTATGCACTTTATTACCCTCATGTATTCCTTTTCGCTGGGTAGAATGTTGCACTTAGTATAATGTGACGGAGATGGCTTTNNTAGTTGTATTAAATGTTTATCAGCTTATGATCTTGTTTCACCTGATTTTTGGTCAATTTCTATTATAAAATTCAGTTTCTTAATTTCTTAATTTTTTTATCTCATTTTACCTGATTTCTAATACCAAAAGCTGTGTCGGGCATAAACTTTACCAATATTGCTTTTAATGAGTTCAGTATCATATTCTACACATACATGCATAAAACTTTAAACATCTTAATTTTGTATTCTATTCTAGTAATTGAACACTGCTGTGTCAGATTCATTTAAATAATATGAAAAAAGTAATCTTGAAAAAGTATGCTTCTTGATTTAAAACTTTCATCTCAGGGCATGTCAAAACTTAGACCCATAAAACATACCTGTATAGAAAAAGTTGAAACATGAAATAGTAAGCAATACGTTGGTTTTGAGATACTCTCCCTCTGTAAAACTCTTCAGTGTGAAGGCGCGATTGGCTTGCAAAGTGTACAGGAAGGTGGGACTACTGTCATTAGAAACAACACATATACCTGTATATCAGTATTATTATCAAGATATACCTCATGTTGACGTTGTCAAAAGAATATTCCTTTGTATCTACACCTAAAAGTCATGAAGTTTCATTCTTTTCCGCTTCGAAATATATGCTATATGGTTGTGGTACTGATGTGCCCTTGCTTACTTTGGAAAACAGTCCCACCTTCTTTGATACGAAACGTCTATTCATGTCTCCAAGAACAAAAGAGTTACAATCTCAAAACTCCTGTATTGATGTGTTGCAATGGCAATTGAATATCAGTATCTCAGGCTGTGAAAGCTTATATGAAAAAAATTAGCATAAAAGAAAAATCAAATTTCTTAATGTGATCTTAATGAAAAAATCTGATACTGTTAGAATCACAGATATTGATTTTCCATTATTAGAAAAATGCATTTTTGTGGCCAGACGTTCAGTGGCATATTTTCATGAAAAGGATATTTTTTTGTTTCCTGGCACAAGGTTTTGTGGCTAGACATTCAAAAACACGTACCGGGTATATTCCTTGATAGGCTGTAGGAACTACAATTATTTGCAAAGACTGGGTTATATGTCTATGTTACTTAATTGTTATAAGGGACTCAAAAACTATGGATTTTCATTGCTAGGCAGACAGAAACAAGTTTTTGCATTGCTGGACTGTCAGAGAAAATGGTTTTCAGTGTGAGATATTCCAAAATCAATTTTATAAAAATTCTATCCTTTAATGCTCCCTCTTTTCTGATGTTTGCTGTCAAAGGATTTTCTTACGCAACATTTACTGCATTTTTTCTGATGAGTGTATCAACTTATATAAACTCATGTTTCAAGAGGATGATTTCCATTTTGTTTCTGACTACATGATTGGAGCTGGTTAGCTCTCAAATGGGGGACTTCAAAATATATTTTTTCAAAGCTGCAATTTTGTTGTTCTGTAAAGGTTGTGATGTGAGGTCATCAGAAAGTGATCTCTGCAAAATTATTTAAGATCTTTTCTCATCCCACAAATCAAGCTGGGAGCATGAAGAGGTAGAAGTTTTATAAGACTCCTCTGGAGTTTTCATTGCTAGTCATTCAGAAACATGAATATGTCCATTCTGAAATACATATAAAAGGCATCGACCGATAGGCTGAAATATTAATAGTTTTCATTACTAAGAATACACTATTTATTCAGTACCCAAAGTATTGATCTTGCACCCTTGACTTTTAGGTTTGATTTTGTGTAAAATGCATACTGTTTCTATTGGAGCTTTAAGGGGTATTTATGTTTCACAGACATTTCTTCCAATGGTTGTAACTTAGTAGCTAAGGACATTTATAACAAGAAAGTATCCCTCATCTCCCTTTGCCATCACTAAAACACACTAGAAAGTGTAACATACATGTATGCACGTTCTCCCAGGAGATGTGTATTCCTTTGTCCTGTTTTATAGTATTGTATGATATAGCTGGTTGTTAACTTCTTAAATATTCTCACAAAATAAATTCATGTTTATTGGTCAATTTATGACCTTTTTATAGCCACATCTATCATATCTTACAGCTGAGTTTTTACATGTATCCTCTATCTTAATTCTGACAACTGCTATGGCTATGGAATTTATTTTACTTCTGTCTAATACTTGCACAGCTTCCTGTATTTATTTCAAAATACAGAGCTAGGTGAATATTACAAGAAACTTAAAATTACTGGACCCTGAATATTTCTTACATGAATCAAAATGTTTTGTATGCACCTTTTTTGTAGAAAATATTTGGTATAGATTTGGGCTAGCTGCCAATCTAGAAAAAATAAAGTACATGTACTGTATAACAAGAAATAAATGTGTGTAATAACTTTTGCGGATTTTCAAATTGAAACTATTTCACTGGTATAAATTTAAGTTTCACAATTCACGATCAATAACCCATTAACATAAGTATTAACATTTGAGTCTATTCATATATTCGTTGTTGAACGTTAACTGCGAAAATAGCGAATATTAATTAATACACAATGAAAGTTTCTTGTTATACAGTATATGAAAGTTTTTTCACAAAATAATTGATTTTACAAAAAACATTGAGATATCACTAGG
>JACSZP010039637.1:5000-10074 GCA_016161895.1 Pinna nobilis | reverse complement strand
CATGTTGGATCCACCCAGGGATGGAAAAGGGGAGGGGTCAAATATCTCCAGAATGGTTCCCTCTTTTGAGTAACTTCTTCTTTAGAAGGGCTGCATAGAATGAAAAACTGAATGCATTTGTGACTTTTTAGCTAATGTCTTTAATTCCTGTTTATGCTGGTATTACTCAGGTGAGCGTTATAGGCCCATCTGGGCCTCTTGTTTTAAAAAAAAGTTGAAGTTGTTTAATTCGTGCGGTTAGTCGCCGTTTTCTCATTTGTTTCAATGTATGTTTGGTATTTAACAGCTGGAAGTGGATGCTCTACACCTCAGACACTATTTGCTGAAACCGATTATAAGTTGATTTCTTCGCCTGGATTTCCAAATGAATATCCGAGGTGAGTACCAAGTAAATGAGATACAGGGATATGTGTCAGGATATGAACACGTACATCATCAATGCTGTTATTTTACAAAATTCGTGGATTGGACACTATACATACAGTATACTGGGTAATTTGTACCCCGTGTTATTTGCGCCCTGATACACATGCAAACGGTTCCCCTCCTTTTAAAAATTCGCTCAGTTTCGTCATTATTCTATTGAAGAACACTAACTCTGTTTGAATTCATCCAGTTTTTAAATCAGCCAATTTCCTGTATACACTATTACAGAAACTTTGTATCACATAGTGATATCTTTTCAAGTCACTGTGCATCTCAAACAGAAAATCATACAAAAATATTGAAATCCTTTAATAATTTTGCGATTTGTAAATCAGTAAAGTACTTCTATATCTAGTTATAAAATTTCCTGTTTTTATTTATCTTCGGATTAATTTAGATTTATTTTCTACGGCGTAATAGTTAACCTTTTTATTATTATTATCGATACATTATTATCCGAACATGTGATATGAAATCCATTTTCAGTGACAGTTTTTGCCAGTGGATATTATATAATCCAGGTGGACAAGTGGATGTTGACGTCATAGTATCAGACATAGAGGACGATATACCTGTCAGGTGCGACTATGACAAGCTACAACTCAACAACGGTTCGTAAAACATGTCAACTGTGCACACTTCTTCCTTCAGCATACCGATTCTATATCAGGAAATTAAGGATATTATACGATTAATAACCCTTTCCGAAATTGCAATTGTTGATAAAGACGCGATAAAATGGTCGAGTTCAACATATTTTCGAAAACAATTTACCTCGGGGTATATTGATAATTATGTGCGATGTGAGTTACTTATGTGAGTTAAAAATGTATCATATTGTTTTAAATCTTCACAGGTGATGATATATGTGAAAACAACAAAATTGCCATGTTTTGTTCAGTTTATCCCGACTCCAAAAACACTAGCTATACATCTAAACGTTCTGAGGCACTGGTAACGTTTGAAAGTGATCCCCTCTACGGCCAAAGGGGGTTCCTTCTGAGATACAAAGCATCTGAACCAGTTGTGTCTACTACATCAACTACCTCTACCTCGGTGTGTAGCTCTCAATCAGGTATGTTTGAATTTTAAGATGAATACAGTCTAAGATAAAAAAAGGACAATAGAATGATCTGAGATAAAGAAGTAGGATTGTCTTCTCTTTGTGTTTTTGTTTAACCTTTCACTCTAGAATCTTCACTAATATGCAGGCGTCTATAATGTCTATGAGGGACTGAATTTTGTTTAAATACACGATATTTTGATAGCCGAATACTGGGGGGGGGGGGGTAATAGGACATACATGCATATTCCCTATGTTGCATTAGGATAGAAAAATATAAGCCCCAACTCGGTAAGTCTCGAACCCTAGGCCCCAAAGATCAACGGTGAGTACCCTAATGACGATGAAATAGTAAGTTGGTCGGCTGTTTGGCTGATTTGTTTAACGTCCCACTCAATATTCGTGTACTAACGAGGGGCTATCCATAGGGCTTTGCTTGACACGTATAACCATCGAGTGAGGGTCCTTTAACATGCTGACACCTACTGTCAAACGTGACCTTTTATTGTTGACTTATCCGAAGAAAGAGAATAAGACCAAGATTAACCATAGGATTTTGTCATTTATATGCCTCTAACAGTTCTTTATCTTTTTTATTGTCTTTCAATCGTTGTATTACAGTTTTTATTTTGACAAATAATTCTGTCATTTTCTGTAAAAAAAAAAACCAACCATTGTTCTCTCTGCTTCCCTAGTTTAATTCGCAATTTTGCATGCAATGTCTCGCTTGTATTCAGGTTACCCAATATATTTGAGTTGATAACAAAATATTAAATTGCATCGTCACTGAACATCAGATGCATTATTATATCTAAAGAGTGTATCGAACTTTACATAACAAATCAGACCTGCCTCGCATCTAGAAATCATACTTTTATGAATACCTTTAGTAAAAGGGATATCGATTCTGCCATGTGCCGATTTCAGAAGCTGTGACAATTGCTCGAGGTTTGAGTGTATCGTTGCAGGTGGACAGGAAGTTATGGACGCCAGAATAATAGTCGGATTGGTTTGTGGATCCGTTATCTGTGTTTCCCTAGCTATTGTCGTAGTTGCTGTTTTGATCATACAAGCAAGTCCGGCAATGAAAAGAAATTCAACACCTACCCGTCTGTTTACTACGACCATGAGAGAAGCATCGACAACTTTACGTTCACGTAGAATAAGTCTGCATAGTCTAAGGAACACAAAACCTGAAAATGAAACTCCTTAGATATAGCACTATTCTCATGTACTGTTGGCATTCCTCCAGCAATATTTTTTACTGATTTGTTGCGGTACTATTTGACATTTTTACCCAAAGCCGTAGTATGTGAATGAACAGAACTGTGTCTTGTTAGATATACGGGTCTTAAACTTAAGTACGAAGACCGTGTTTTATGAATACCAAATGTTTGATATTTTCTCGCCTTTCTCAACATAACAAATCACTTCGTTTTTATATACCATACTGTTTCCATCACATGCTATTTCTTTTTACTGCCTTTCGTATACTGTGTTGTGTACATATATTTTGATTCTTTGCGTAATCAGATCGTGTTTCCATCACATGCTATTTCTTTTTACTGCCTTTCGTATACTGTGTTGTGTACATATATTTTGATTCTTTGCGTAATCAGATCGTGTGTCCAGGTAAATATGAATCATATATAATTAATGTATAAAGGATATAAGAAAGGCTTTGTCTAACCTCATTTGTTATTAAGTCACACCGACATTGCGATTTCATGGCTTTTTCGGAACTTGCCTTTGATTTATCTTAAATGTACTTACTGGTCGTGAACATATACCTGATCAAGTATCTAAACACTGGCTATATAAATGACAACTAGCGAGTTAATAGAAGTTATGAGACTATTTACAAATCTGGAAAAAAAAAATGAACAAGCATGGATCAACATTGATCTGGTGTTAAAGAGAAGATCGCGTTCCCTGTTGACCCGACACTGCGATTCGCCGTGAGTCGTCATCAGTTCTTATCATATTCAATTCGAGTCTATTTCGAGGGAAACATTTTCTTTGTCAATTTGGTTATACATTGAATCCACAAATGAAAAACAAGTAATCCCGATCTACTGAACTTGCTATAGGAACTGATCCTTATGCTTAAATAGAAAACGGAATTCAGAATTGTATAATTTATTACAGCATTGGCGAACATATGAACCGAATTTTTACTCAGCATAACTGAATAATAATTCTAAAGCTTTTATGTTTTGTTTTAAGTAATTAGATATTGTAAACAAGACATATGACGCGATTAGTGCATATGTCGAGGAATATAAGAATAATGTATTTTTGCTTACCAAGAAAAACATTGTAATAAATAATTATCGAGCTCTATCGAGGTATATTATATGTATTATTATAATTATCGAGGTAACTTTGCCTTTATCCTTGTAATCAGATTTTTACGTCCATCAAAAGAAGGGACGTATTATGTTATGACATTGTCCGTCCGTCCGTCCGTCAGTCTGTTTGTCCTTCCGCCCGCGGTCATATTCTTCCGAACTTTTTTGCTATTGATGCAAAGGAGATGACATACTTTACAGGTATGACTGGGTGAAACAGACATCCGGACTTTTTTCGCTATAGATGCATGTCAGATTAAAATATTTCAACACTAGCTTCCTCTCATGGAGCTACAGTTCGCACTTGGGCGGATTCGGGTCACCATAGCGTACTTTACAGGAAAGACTAGGTGAAAAAGTTCACCGGAAATTTTTCACTATGGATGCAGATCAGATGATGATATGTGGATACTAACTTCCTCTCATGGAGTTATAGTTCCAGTTCGCACTTCAGTGGGTTCGGGTTACAGTGCCCGACTTTACAGGTAAGACTAGGTGAAAAAGTTTTCCTGACATTTTTTTCGCCATGGGTGCAGATCAGATGTCGGTATTCGGACACTAGCTTCCTCTCAAGAAGTTACAGTTCCAGTTCGCATTTTCCATCGGGTTCGAGTCACCTTGCCCTACTTTGCAGATGTTTTTGTCAAGAATTTTTCACTTATATGGAGATGTCACCGTGAGCCGGTGAAGGGCGACAAATTTTGCCCATTCTCGGCACTTATGGTAGTAGAGCAAGGAGGGTTCTTTTGCGTGCCAACACCTACTGTGTCACAGGACATCGGTTAATACTGTCTCATCAGATAGTCGGGACCTCTTTCCTAATTTTCGTTAGTGAGCGAATCCAAAACGGGGCAATTTCAAAACTGTTAAGATATTAAGCAGAATTATGTCGAAACTGGACGAATTTAGACCAGGGCGAAATTGTTTGAAAGTGCATTAGGGCGACAATAACACGGGGCAATAATAGCCCTGTATACAGTGTTCCTTCATATTTGGATTTACAAATGTCTTCAAGGAACGATGATTTGCAAATAGCCTAGCAATAATACACGTTTCCTGTTTGTGGCGTTTCCCCCCACAATTCCCATGTCATATTTGCTCTTTTCAGGATTGTTTTATTCTGAGAGCCAAACTACTTGCCAAGAAAGTACATGTATTTACATGGTCATATGTTTTTGCATGCTAGAAATCGTCATTTAGGTTGAAAGGACATGGAAAACATATTTTTTGTGTT
>JACSZP010039634.1:5739-18333 GCA_016161895.1 Pinna nobilis | reverse complement strand
AAAGGTCAAGGTCACACACATAACTCCTGTTCCTCGAAAATGCTGCCAGGGGGGGGGTATAAGTCCCGTTAGGACAATTCTAGTTTATTTTGTTTCAAACAGCTCTAGATTTGCAAGTGAGTCTTTGGGGTTATGTGATTGGTATCTTGTGCCTGTTATGATCGATTTAACACTTGAGT
Organism: Pinna nobilis; assembly: GCA_016161895.1. Classification (NCBI taxonomy): domain Eukaryota; kingdom Metazoa; phylum Mollusca; class Bivalvia; order Pterioida; family Pinnidae; genus Pinna; species Pinna nobilis. The sequence goes on along the minus strand of JACSZP010039634.1, from coordinate 18,154 downwards.
ATTGTATTTTTACAGATCAACAAAATGGAATGGTGGAGCAAACTAGTAACTACAGACCCAGAGATTAATACAAAGAAAGTCAACCCAGAGCCATCAAAGGTAATACAAGTTTGCATGAGCCTGCTGGTCAACAGAGAGTTCCATGAACTACTATTCTGTGGCATCTTGTCCCTTCTCTGTTTGTTTGTTGCCCCTTATTTTTTTTTTACCAGACATTGTCATGTGGGTTTGACTTTTCATGTATGTTGGGTATGACAGGTCAACAGGAGGTGCCTTGACTTAATCCTCCATGGCACTTGATCCCACCTCTGTATCATCAGAGTTCCATATTGGCCCTGCATTTACTGAATTTCTACATTGTCTCATGAACAAAAGATTACTCGTAAAAGTAAAACTTGCCATAATGGACTCCTTAATTAAGTTGATACCCTTTGAGAGACAGTTTGTTTAGGTCCAAATTTATAAAATAAGACAACTATTGCCTGTTTTGACATCCAATGATGTCTCCCTTATTTAGACAAGGAACACAGATGTTGGTCCAGCATGCGTAATATGAATATTTTAACTTTTAATCAGCAGGCAGTCTTGAAAATTCGACAAACTAGTCAATTATCATAAACGTATTGAAATGAAATTTAGCATACAGATACATCATGCAAATTTCTTGGTCAAATTTCAAACTGGTCATCATCAAACAATATTTTAGAGAGTTATGCCCTTTTATTCTTGAAAATTCTTAGTAATTTAGTTTTCTTATTTGGGGGATGAGGAAATAAGTGTTCTTCAAACAGCTTGTTAAATGTAAGTTTATAAATGGGTTATATATCAAGTAGAATATTTATTCCAGTTAGCCTATTTGTAGTAGAGTCTGACCCTTAGACTTACTCTGCTTGTAGGAAAGTTGTATTCCCTTATTGATCAATTACTTATTCGTGTTGAGATCAATGCTAATGTACCCAAACTGACTTGATTCAATTACATACTTATAGTTGTCCGATTTGGATGGTGAAACAAGAGGAATTGTTGAAAAAATGATGTATGACCAGCGGCAAAAGGAAATGGGATTACCTACATCAGAAGAACAAAAGAAAAAAGACATTCTAGATAAGTAAGTGTCAATGACATTAAAGATATCATGTTCTTATCATTGTTGTTGCTCTTGTGTTGTTGTTTTACATTCTAACAGAAAAGCTTTCACTAATATTTAAGTAAATGGAGTCATTTTGGAATGCCAATGAAGGGCTTTAATTTTTGGTCTATGCTCAGCACTGGCGTTCATTAAGTATTGAGGGATCTGTAACAAACCTACACTGACATTTGACCTTGGTTTTTACTGTCTCATTTATATGAATGCCAGTTGTCTCCAGCAGGGCTGGAAATTATGGTTTCCCAGTGTGCAGCTACACGCTTTACAGTGAGGCACAATTGCTCTATAATAGTGACATTATTGCGACTTATGCCTTTGTTATCATGCAAAATTACAAAAGTCTTTGAATTGAAAGTAAAACAGATACATATGGTACAAAAAGTCGGTCTTCCATACAAAATGAAATAATAAAGATGTTGAGGTAGAATTTACTACAAAATAAAACAGAAAAGATAGCATGTTCACATCAAGTGAATAAGAGTTCTGTAGAAGTTTAGAACAAACTAGCTATGAAAGAAAAAGGTGAATATTTCCAGCTAACATTCTTTTCATATGTGTGTATATATTGGTATGTCTTCCTAAGCTTTGTAGAGATTACACAACATTGATAAGCTCACCTCACTCAAGCAGCAGATGCTATCTCCCCTTTGTGTAAATGTTGACACAGACACTAATGTTAAGACGTTTAATTTATTACCTATATTAGCTAGGATGACCAATCTTACACAGATCCTGTGCAGGGGCTCTGTGGCCGAGTGGTTAGTGTGTTCGACTGCGAATCCAAAGAGCCGGGTTCGAGCCGCGTAGCGCCACTCTGGTTGGTCGTTCCTGTCTTTCGGATGAGATGGTAAAAACCAAGGTCCCGTGTCACAGTAGGTGTTGGCACATTAAAGAACCATCCCAGCTCTACGACCAGTAGTGCCGAGCATAGGCAAAATTTGTAGCCCCCTCATCAGCACACAGTGACGTCTCCATATATTTTTGAGTGGGACGTTGCATAACAAAACCATACCATACCGTACCATCTAAGCTTCGGTAATTCTATGTTTAAAGTCTAGTTAATGTAAATGCAAAGTTACACTGTCTAATCAAACTTTTCAATAAATTGCAGGTTTATGAAACAGCACCCAGAAATGGATTTCTCAAAGTGTAAATTTAACTGAAGATGGACAAGCATGGTCATCTTTCGACTTACCAGGAAAAAATATCAATAATTGAGACAACAACTCGTCAACATTTCATTGTGAATGCAAACTTCATTAAATCATTTCCTTTTTGATACTTTTGAGTCATTTTCCAGGATCACAAATGCTTTTGTTAATAGTTTGTTGATCTCAGGTCCAGTGTAAAACCAGTTAGCAATGTGTTTATGCGCACTCATGAATGGTGTTCATGTGAAAAATGAAAAAAAAGAGTTGTTGTGCTGTCTGTATGGCTCCTGAATTTTGATCACTGTGGAATTGTCAGCAAAATGAAAATAGATATCTGTAATGTTATGTTGATGTGAGAATGTGCTTTATTTCACACAAGAAATAAAAAGATAAATTTGAGTGATTATGACTAAAAGCAATTGTTTTGTGTATGTCATTTATTCATTAATCACATCGCTTTGTATCATTCCCAGCTAACTCTCATCTACATCACGAGCTAGTGTATTTGTAGAGTGCAGACTCTTATTGTTTTTAGGGGCTATACTTAATCAAAGATCATCGGGATAAGATAAAATTTCGAAAAGCTGATGTTGTACTGCCTGTACTGTCGTGATCATGGACAGCGTGGATTAGGCTTTTCAAAGAAAGTTTTTTTCTTTCACCAATAATTTGATATTTTTTTCAAATGTTTCTTATACACAGGACAAAGCCTCTGTTCTGGAAATTGATGTCTTCTGACAACTTTTGTTGAGTCTGTTTTACCACTTGTGACAGATGTCATTTGGACTGATCTTTTATTTTTCATTTACTGGCAATAAAATGAATACAGATCACTACAGTATTGTTCTTTCCTAGTATTGTATTACCTAGTAATATGGATTACAGTTTTATTCTTTAATTATGATGTGTATATTTGATGCAGATATTCAATACAACATTTCTTTACAAACATTGAGATATTGGAAATCACAATCCATTGCTGACTATGTCAATTTGAGGAAACTATGTCAATATAGCTTTTGTGAGATACTACACTTTGCAGATTTTTTGTAGTGAAAGAAAAAGTAAAAAGTGTGATCTGGTAAATGCATACAACTTTGTTGCTAGCTAACTATCTGGATAAATGAAGTAACTAGACTACTGAAACATGTTTACTATTATGGCTTGGTTGGTTGTGTTGTTTTGATAACATCCCACTCACGGCCATGAGAAGTGAGGGTTCTTTAATGTTTGGACACACTCTTTGACATGGAACCTCAGTTTTTAGTGTCTCATTCCAAGGACAGAAACAGCCGTTGGCAGCACAACATGGGTTCAAATCCTCAACTTAAAGATTAGAAGGCAAACACGTTAACCACAGCAGGTTAATGGCAAATTCAATTTGCAAATTCTATAACTGGCAAAGTTTACCCAGAAGATGAAGTATCTGGATTATAGCTGATCAGATGAATGAGGCTGGAGTGTGCAAGTCTGCTTCATTGATCTATTGCATAAGTCGATAAATCACTATGAACCAATCTTGCTATACCTATCAATTTTATTAGAACAGAACCTGTCTTGAGAGACCATCACAAAAGCAATTGAAATGTGGTCATTCAATACAGATATTCTTAAAAAAAAATATTTCAAGGATTATGTTACACAGTTTGCTTGTAAGTGAACTCAGAAGAAAGGTACAGTGGTCTTTCAACACAGTAGTCTGTCAGAGGAAGTACATGTACTTCTGTATAAAAAGTTCTTTTGGTTTTTCTCCCACAAGAATATCAACATAAATTGCAATTATCTCCCTTGTCCTGCGAAGACGAGAACTTCTATGTAGGTTCTGTTGTGTGATATCATAACTCCCATTTCTGTTTTAGATCCTCCACTGTAATGTTAGGGCCTTGATTTTCTTTGCTGTATAGGCCATACTTGGGTTTAGTTTGTGGGATGTCCCCAACGTATCTTGGGTCCGCTGGCTCATCAAATGGTTGCCACCTGAAATGACAGAGTCTCCATAAATGAATAGTGAAACTTGTCTATAACGACCTCCCCAGGGACACAAAAAAAACCAGGCTTTATAGGGAGGTGGTCTTTATACAGAGGTTGATTTGCACACAAAAATACTATTAGAGGCAGCAAAAACGACCTTAATGAACAAATTGTCTTTGTTTACAGGTGGTTGCTAAATTAGGTTTTACAGTGTATCATAAAAGATACCGAGTGCAAAATTGGCCTAAGATGAGACAATATACAAATCTGTCAATTTCAGGACAATTACGAATCTGAAAATCTGGAGGTGGGATCAGGTGTCACAGAGAAGTAAACACTCCCTGTTGACTAGTCACACTCACCAAGAACCCAAAGCAAATTGTAGTGAAATGAATGAGGAACGAAATAATCTAAATCTTAAAGTCAAATATACAATCCCTGTTGAATAAGTAAGTTAAACTGGTTGTCGCTCAGTGTCACTGAGGAATTTAACGAGATACTTACCTTGTATCACAGCTTATCCTCACCAAATCTGTCAGGTTGGATGTCGACATATGTACAGTCCTACAAAGAAATATGGCTTCAATAGAGTGAGGTATTCAGTTTTTTTGAGTTACTTTTACTATAGAACACACTATATAATTAATATGACAGACAAGTCAAATGCAACAAGTCTATGACTGCCAATATCGTTAGTGTGCAATTACGAGTACTACGTGTGAATATTACTGAATGTGCAAAGCTGTACACAAACACTAGAATATTGTGCTGTTACGAAGCTAGACATTACAACGACGAGCTATTTTACCATGCTCACCGTTTGCTATTGAATTAATTTGCATTTGAAACTGGTGAGGTCCGTAATTCCGTGAATGTTTTTTTCACATTTCTGGAGAGACATTAAATCTCCAATGAATTTCGGTTTAATGTGAAATTGGAGAATGAAACCTTTTTAATCCTTTCAATCCTCCAAACACCAGCTACAGTTCAGTATAAACATATTAAACCTTGTATCATGTATAAGGTAAACTTGTTCAGCATTTAGATTTCAACTGACATTGCCATTGCCACTCTTCCATTCTCATTGAATACCTAATCTAACGGTTTTTCTTTCATGTTTATGATACATGTACATATTTTTGATTGTTCAAAATGGATGAAGTCAATCTTCAAATGATAAGGTAAACTATTACCGCATTGTGAAAATAAGAACGTCTCCCGCCTTGAAGTCGGATGTTTTCCATTCACCTCCAAACTTGGATGTGATTTCTTGTGGGTCAGTTGTGAACCAACCTGAGCCTAGGAATTCAAAAAAGATAAATCTGTGATATATTGGATAAAAAGAATGCTATAGATACTAATGAGACACTAAAACTAAACAATATAGTTACACGAACCCCCACGAAAAACCGGGAATGAGTTCAGGTGCTCTGGAAGGGTAAGCAACTGCTGCACTACACGTGACACTCGTTGTGTTTCGAATACGAAAACAAGTATCATTCAGCATCTGCTAAAATAATATACAAATATATTCGACACGCACCAGGCACGGGGGTAATCAGTGAATATTTCCAAAATCATATACTACGGACCGGCTTGTGCCAGTCCATTATGAAACATAAGCTGCCGCTTTTATACTACAGATGGATTTTCGTCCAATATCAAGAGTTCATCTTCAGAAGGCTATAAACCTGACAGACATTACCTTGTACATTTTCTTTCTCCAAGTCCAAGTCCCCGTACAGTGATTGAAATTTAGTGAAACTGTAAAAGAAAAAGCACACGGTTTTAAAATAGGATTTTATTGGAACAGAAAAGGTGCGAAGATACTTCAAAATAACAACTTTCCCATGTTATTCATATCTGAAAAACCTGGGTTTCAATAATGTATGTTTTTGCTTAAGACTTAAGTTTGTCTGGTTTTGGAATTTCAATTGGTTACCTTGGAAGGCAGTTGGATGACTCACAGACAGCTAGGGTGCCCATTTCGACAGTAGTATCACCTATCGGTGTCCACATCGTGTACAAATTTGTTGTTCCACGGCCCATGTATACATTGTCAACGTGAGCCCCGGTAAACTGTTTCCTGTTGATGCCTCTGGAAAAGAATAAACGATAGAGACTTATTGTTAGGCAAGATAAAGAATTTTTTTTATAATATAAGGTCAGACACATATTGTCTGTTCTATTTTTTTGTTCATTATTTTTCGTACATTACTGATGGCACCATCCTGATTACGTCGCAATATATTATGACGTAATTACGCTTATGAAGACAACCGAGACTGTGGCTGATGCTTAGGACATTATCCTTTGCAGCGGTAACATTTCTTGTCAGTTTACCCCGGTTTTACTGTCTCGTCCAAAGTACAAGAAAGAAACAGACATATGATTCCTTGACAATCTGCTCTTGACTTTTCCACGCTTGCATTGTTGGTTGTATTGTTGTTTAATGTCCCACCCCAGAATATTTCTCTTGTATGGAGACGTCCCAGTCTGCCGCTAAAGGGCTATTAATTTAGCCCACGCTCGGCACTTATGACATTTGAGCAGTGAGTTTTTTTCACATGCAGACACTTATTGTGACACAGGACCTCGACTTTGACTGGAGTTTTTCTGTTTTTCCCCTTTTTACTAGGAGACTGAAATGATTGTTCCAGCAGATATAGTGCCAGTAGAATATTTTATCTTGGCATTTTAGCATAGTCAGCATGCTGTTGATATTGCATTTCAGTAATCATTTGATCCTGTTTTTTTTTCTTTTTTGGATTGAATTACATCTACCTTTTTGTAGCCACGATATTAAAGATTTTCGGATAGGAGATTACAAATGTACATGTATCTTATTACCACTAGTGACATTATCCAATTATGAGAAAATGCTTTTATACCAGTTGAGTAAAATCAGTTTATAAGCTTAATAATATAGTTTCTAGACGTTTTCTTAATTAAAACAACAATTTAGTCCATATAGACTGTCGTGGTAAGCCTGTCTAAATCAGAAGTTCAAATACTGTATACAGGGTTAATTTCGCCCCGTGTTATTTTCGCCCCAAAGCGCTTGCAGTTTCGCCACGTTTCGGATAAGCCCATTCTCGTCATAATATTATTCAATGTATTTGCCGTTTTGAATTCGGCCAATTTTGATTTTCCCGCTGACGAAAGGAGCGAAAATAAAACGAGGGCGAAAATTTCCCTGTATACAGTAAAACTTTATACCTCAGCCATTTAAAGTCGAATGTGCGTGCTTCTTTTCCAAGGATCTTTTTGAAAAAGTTTCGTGCTGAAACAGTAAAATGAAAAATGCAATCAATCTGGAATAACCTACCAATGTATAACAGATAACATGTTGCTAATTTTATGTAAAAGTCGCAAAATTTCAATTTAAGACAAGGTTTTAATGCTTAATTTACCAATGAGTCTTAAAGGTATTTCGTGACACATTTTTATTTGATAACAAATTACTCACGATTTGGGCCTTCTATAACCTCCATCACCTTTTCTGAATGTGTTATATCGTTTTTGCCCTACAAGACAGAAGAGTAAAAGTCGATAACCCCCATAAGACAAATTGTCTAATATAGATATAACTCATTAATCGCAAACGTTACATGCATTGGTTTTGGAACCTTGCCTTATGACAGAAAATAAATAAATAAAGATAATAATAAAACTAGTACTAAAGACCAAACAAGTCAGTTGATTTGTAGTTATTGGTTACTTAATCCTATCAAAAATGACCACATCACCGATTAAATAAATTTGAAACCACCATGGAATTAGTCTTTACAGTAAGCAATCATTTGTTATCATATTTGGACCCTCAGGGTGTCCCGCATCTCCTATAAAACCCCCAACTTTTTGAAAATTCCACATAATCCCTTCATTTTGACATTAATTCCCCCTTTTCATTTTTTTCTACTTTTAAAAACATGTAGAAGAGTTTAAAGTTAATGTACTTGTCGATATGATAAAATCCTATTTTTCTCCGCAGTGATGTACTATAGTGCAGTCATCTCCAAATTATTATTAAAATACAGTTGAGCCTCATTAGTCCGGACGCCAATTATCCGGATTCTTCACGGTCCAAACGAATTGTCGAGGCAGCAAAATTTTCAAATTGTATTGGTCACCATACATTCCGGACGCTTAATTTATCCGGACAATTTGCTCGGGAACCAAAGTATCCGGATTAACGAGGCTTCATTGTACGTACAATTGTTACCTTCATATTAATACATTGGTAAGCGTCATTGTGAGTATCACATACAGCTATTTGTACAGTTGTATTTTCTATAACATACTTGGTAGAAAGTATGCTAGGTAGGAAGAATTTCTATTTATAATGGACCCTTTAACTGTAACTGCGGTTCTGTGTTTTGTTTGTCGAAATGATAGAGATAGTCACAAAAGGCGTTTCCCCAAACTGCGTTTTGAGTTTTGAAACTTTCCATTAATCTCCTTTTCCTGTGGAACAATTAAATTGAATGAACTAGAAAAGAAAACCAATAGCATTAGATATATATAACCCACCTCCATGAATGGGATACACCCTTTACCACACCTGGCATCCAGGATACCACTTGATAAAGGCTGCACAAGTTGGAATTCAGAATTTTTGTCAATATATTCCAGAACTGCATTGCGAGCGTTCAGTACCTTCTGGCGGTCATGAAGCCCTCGTATAAATAAGTATCTGCAAAATATTGCTTTCGTTAATTAACAGGGAAACTCTGGATTTATACAATGGTGGATCAGTATTGTAAATGACAATTCAAAACAATATCATATCTACTTATTCACGTCATATTGCTTTCATTTGATGAACGATGATTTGGTAATGTTGTCGGTAGATGTCGAAGTAGTGAGGTCAACATTTCGTTTCTAGAAAACACTTTTTGTTTCATACTATAGCACCCTGATGTGGGCGTTTAAAGAAAATAAGCAAAAGATAAAAATAAGTACAATGTATTATTGACAATGCAAAGAAAATGTCATTCGTCTATGCACAATTAAATTAAAAATTAGGTCAGTCTTCTTATAGAGAAGTGAAAACATAGTCTCGGGCACTATGTCATGGTAGGTCAATTAAAAGGGATAAAAGTCATATGTTGCAGCCAACTGAAATCCATTTGTCCAGTATTTAGATATGACGAAAAAGATTCCGCCTCTCGAATGAAACAGTCGAAGACAAAGTCCCGTGTCACGTCAACGCCCTCTGCATAAAAGTACATGTAATATCAAATGAGCTGTTTGAAAACTGAAGCCAGCAATTAGTTTGATGACGTCATGAAAAGGGCTGTATAAAAATGGCAGGAAATACTGCAGCAGCAGCAGCAACAACAATAACGACGACAACAACAATATCAATGAACAAGACAAACCCTTTTGTTTGCAATTCTTCACGTAAGGCCTTCGCATCATGTATGATGTGATTGCAGTCATTTAACTGCTGTAGCTCTGGGGATGGGAACTTTACAGTTCTTGGTCCGATCTGTACATATCGGTCGGTTTCAGCCATGGCGTAGATCTCCTATCCTATTGGTTCTTGACTTCGTTGTCACATGAGTTCCAAATGGCGCGAAACCTGACTTTATAAAAGTTAGGGACTTGTAGTGCTCATGTATTTTAATACAGTTGATAAAAACTTTAAAAAAAAAAAATAAAAAAGGGATGGTTTGAAAAAGTTTCGCAACGAATCATAACGAGATAATTTCGGGAAAAAATATAATGTGTTGAAACTAGAGCTCCAATTGTCTTTGATGATACCATCTATATAAAAATCATTTTGACACTGATCGGACCCCATTGTGAAATTGTAGATATACCGAAATAAGAATTTTCACTGACACGTGAGAGACTGTGTATACAAAGTTTAGTAATACGCCAAGCGATGAGCACTTGCATAGGCCTACTGACTGAACTTTTTTTTAGAAAACAACAATGCATTGTGCACAATGTTTTTAATGCATAGGGTAATCTATTTTCAATAATATTCGGGGCCTCCGTGGCCGAGTGGTTAGTGTGTTCTACTGCGAATCAGAAGATCCGGGTTCGAGCCGCGTCAGCGCCACTCCGCGGTTGGCCGTCCCTGTCTTTCGGATGAGACAGTAAACACCGAGGCCCTGTGTCACAGTAAGTGTTGGCACGTTAAAGAACCCTCCCTGCTCTACGGCCAGTAGTGCCGAGCATAGGCAAAATTTGTAGCCCTTCACCGGCACACGGAGACGTCTCTATATGAGTGAAATATTCTTGAGTGGGACGTTAAACAACAACAACATACATAAACATATATAATGCATAGGGTAATCTATTTTCAATAACATACACAACCACATGAATCATAGTCTACTTTGGCTTTTTGGCTTTTTTCAAAATCAACGCATCGAACGGTTGTAATAAAATACAATTTAAAAGGCCGATACCAGTAGAGAAATGAAGGGAATTCCTGCGGGATCTCAAGCGAAAACAGAATATTCTGGTTTGGTGCAAACAATTATAAAAGCAATTCTAGACCATATACTGTAGTTTCGCTTTCATGTTCAATAGTAAACCATTGACCAGGCAATCAAGTGACTGCCTACGCGTATGACGGTGTATTATTTCAAGTGCCTTCGGATTTGACAATAGCCAGCGTTCTCGGATTTCCAGAACATGCTAGAATAAAAGCTTGCATAAACAATTTAATTATACTGTTCAATTCATCTATCCATTCTAATATAAAATAGAATTTGCTAAGTTACACTCACGCCTACCTGTTTCTTACGTGCGAAGACGGACAAACGTATGCCCATGACCTATTTCTTTTAAAGTGTGATAACAAGATAAATATATACAGGTGATTTCAAAAGTGATGACCGTCATGTACAGCTCAAATTTAATCAAACTTTTTCTCGAGTTCTCATATTGGATTTCTAGTCTTTCTTATGTTTAAGACATGTCCGTTTTTCTGGAGAGGACCGTGACTATATATATCCTTGTAAAATGTACATATTTTTATGATTGAGATAAACACTGATATTAGCTAATTCTTAATAGCATTCTCGGATCAGATTTGTCATGCAATCTTGAATTCGTGCACAAATGATGACTAATGATGACTAATTTTGAATCAGCGGTTTCGCACATCTACAATGTTGTGTACTTTATTAACAGTGACGACTTTTGTGACGAAGTATCAGATAAAAACTAGCATTTAAACTCAATGCCCGCGCTTATAAAAAAAGAAAGAATAGTACAGTGATAAAATCCAAGGATTGTATTTCCCCAAGTGTACATTTAATTCTTAACCAGTGAGGATACTGATATTTACGTGATTTGTATGCCGATAGATTCTTATAACACAAATAAATAAAATGTTATTTTTCACTTCTCTCACTGAACCGCGCTATATGATATGATAATACAGGCTGTCATAGCATGGTTGACTTTTGCACTTAGAGTAATTATCGTAGTATTTCATTTTCAGTTTTGTTATTATGCCTGCAATTGGTCTGATTACATGCATAAACTCCTTTAGTCTAACACATAAAAATAATTTAACGACCAATTACGAATCATATACAAATTGTCAAACATCTTGAGGAAAAGGCAATATGCACGTGACTGTGCTCCTTCGTTGGTCATAATTAGTTGATTGTATACTTATTTTTAAAACATCCCACACAAAAATATTTCACTTATGTGGAGACGTCAACGTCTGCTGTTGAAGGGCGACAAATTTGACCTGAGCTCGGCACTTATAAGCATTGGTCACGAAGGGTTCTTTAACGTGTGGACACCTGCTGTGACACGGGACCTCATTTTTGTTACAGTCTCTTCAGAGAGACTTAGAAAGAAAACCGTAGCGCAGCGCTGATCATTTGTAAACAGGAGTGATACGGCATCAACTGATGCAAGGTGCACGATAGTAAGTGCTTTACTTCAATGCAGGATTTAGAATGTTGATAGATTACAGCCGGGTGACAAGTGTCTTTCCCTATTTCATTATTTTCTTCTTTGTTTTATGTTAAACCAACAACTATTGATGTTCATGAAATCGTCAAATATAAAGAGAATTTCACAAAAATTGACAAGAAACCAAATAGGATAAATTGATTTATAGTACATGTATATATATAGACATTTTAAAATTAATCTTATGCAG
>JACSZP010039601.1:0-12344 GCA_016161895.1 Pinna nobilis | reverse complement strand
TAGTGCCACACATGTCTCGTATATGGCTGACTTTCAAATGTAAGGTAGGCACTCACTACTAGCCTCTGAGTCTCACGTACAAATCTGTTTCTTCACTTGTAGCAGGGTGTGCCAGTAGATACATCATGGTTCTGTCCGGGTGGAAGGTACAAAGGAAGGGGGCATGTTGTTTATTATAACTGACTGGTATGACAGGATTCATTGATATAACAACAGTTTTTTGTTATATCTTTTAATAATTCAGCATTAATCGCGTCATAAGTATTATTTATCACTCTTCCACCTCAAATAGAATCTCATTATGACAAGGACGTCTATGAGAGGGTCTCCTATACGTCCTTGATTATGATAAAAATTATTTATTGTAGAACAAAAAGTCGTCCGAGTTGTAAAAGTCGGGATCTTTTATTTCAAATACATATATCCGCCTGGTCAACACGGATTTTACCGTAAACAAGCATCAATTACATAATTATTTTACGATATTTCAAATTTGCTTGACTGAATAAATGTATGTAAAATTTCAGAGAGAATGCACAACTACGTCTTCGGTAAAAGCAGGATTCAAAATAATGGATACGACATGTCATGCGCGGATCTAGAGGGGTCCGGAACCCAACCCCCCTAAATTTGCAAAATATATACCAATATTGGTCAATTTTGGTAAGATAATCATTTTAATCAAATGTTCCCTTTTTACAACTTGTTCCCCCTTAAAACTATCGAGCCCCTTGAAAAAAATCCTGGATCCACGCATGCATGTATTGTATTGTAATTAAATCAATAACATGAAAACAAAAGTTAGCGAATTTCCGATCGGGGTTGAAAACATGAACAGCTGAACAGATTTTTTTTCCTGTGTCTACTATATATTTTCTCAACTGGGTTAGAACGCAGGTGACCCCTGGGTACATACAGACTTGGACCAGTTGATTGGAGAGGGTGTGTGATTTTTGCATGCAATAGATAAGCCTACATTTCGCTTTATCAATGAATTAATATCGTAGTATATCTAGATAGGTAATCCGCGTACCAGTAATACGTCTGATGACCAGTTTCATACCTTTCCAGGGATGTGAAGTTGTAAATTACGTTGAGCTTACCCGCCCACTCAATACCACGTGACCTACAACCGTACGGTCGAATTTCTTCCCCTAATGAGGATTTTTTGTCGAACTTTTTCATTGGACGATGAGAAAATCTAGGATTAACTGCGCCAAAATCACATTAATGAGTTAATCCTAGTTTTTCTCAGTAAAACCTAGATTTTCTCAAGTTATTGCAAATTAATCAGAAAAACTAGTATTAATTGGAGAACAACTAGGATTAACTGAGAAAAAACTAGGATTAACTCATTAATGTGAATTTGGCGTGTCATACAAATGCGTTGTAAATATTAAGTTAATTTGAACATAAACTTAATAAATTTCTTCGAGATTTAAAACTCTTAAAGCAGTTCTGTCACTAAAGTGAAACTCGCAAGATTAAGGTGGGATATTCAATATGTAGAATTACTTTCAGACATGTATTTTCATTTGGGAGTACTGCACAGTTTGGTCAGAACAAGGATTCGTTTTTTGATTAACACAAAAGTAGATTTCTTTGATATTTGAGTTACTATAATTGGAGCGGAGGTAGTAACAAACATAAACATTATAATCGCAGTCTTGTTTTTGGAATGAATTACCAGCTTCTCTTTCTGAACTCATAGCTAAACTTTTTGCGTGTTCGGGGAAAGGCAGATGATCATGAAATATCAATATAAGATGGAGGCAGTTAAAGTAGAAGTTCATCAGGGAACCATTAAATTCTACAAAGTATGCAGGCAGTAAATGATCCAAGGAACAAAGCTGCTTGCATTTCGATAGTTGCTAAGAAAAAAATTAACACGACTCGAAATGTCGGAGGAATTCTTTTTAATGTTTACGAAATAAATTATTACGTTAACAACGAAACGTCTGGTGGCAATACATTTCTAGACACTTTGCATGGACAATTGTAATTTGGTTTTTTTTTCCATCTAAATTGAAAGAGATAATGGGCTTGTATTATTCTAAAAATGAGTGAAAACGGAAAAGAAAAAAATGTCAAGAACATTGCTTCCCTTCTTGTAACGCTTGAATAACAAATTATTGAGGAATTGAATTAAAAGAAAAATCGTGCAAGAGTCGCTCTCCACATTTCTTCCAATAATAAACTATTAAAAATAATCTGTCAGACAAAAACTATAAAAATTCTGCATTCGAAACAATAATCAATGTTCGTAAGACTTTTTTGTTTTGTTCTGCTTCACGCCTTACTCGACAATCTTTCAAATAATATGGTGGCGGCGTAGAGAACCCGATCATAAATGTTCCCATGTTCGACCAGCTTTCTCACATAACCAACGTTGATTCAAGCGAGGTGGCTGACTAGAGGTGAGAGACTAAATGGTTCTAAACGAAATACAGTAATCATTCGACGGTGAAGTTACGTACAGATACATACCTATCTACCTGGCGAATGTATCGGTGGACAAGTGACAAGAACTTTCGTCTACTGTACGAAAGGTTTCGGGTTAGAAACCGAGCCGCCAAACACCTATGTCCTTAGCATATGTAGAAACCGTTCCTTCACCAAGTGTTCGAAAGTCACGAGTTGTTTGGAAGGAAACTTAAACCTCAGACCCAAGGCACAGCTAGTGATGACATAGTAAAGACACCTGACTGTTCAATAGTTGAAAGTACGTATAAGTACCTACATTCCGTGACATATACAATAGGGGGAGCGGGATGAAACTATGTCAAACAACCAAAACAAATCTACAAACCATCCTACATACTTACGTACCTGTTTATTTCTGTACATTCATAAGTGCATAGAGATAAAAAAAAAAAAAAAGATCAGAGGACTTTTAAATTCTAGATCAACAGCGAACACCGTACACCACATATACAACTACAAATTGAAATATGTTCTTACCTTGTTCAAATGTGCTTAAATAACGTAACTCGCCTTATGTACAGATTAACCCTTATTCATGTGACACTATCTCCAGACGCAGTCTCAATATTGGCAATAGTAAACTGAACCAATAATCTATAGCATATAATCAAGGCTGACGATGTATTTCCATAATTAAGTGTTCGATTTCTCTGACTGGTCTGTATGTATTCATATCGCCACAATACACTGACAAAATGTATCTAATTTAATTCTTATTACAATAGCATGGAAACTATCTCAGTATTACCCATCATCATTTTCCATTTACCATGTCCTAAACACGCTTCTAATTATGTAAATTAATTGATTCTGTACTATCTGCGGTAAAAATATTGTAAAATATTTTGTTTCAACACGGGTATAACAAACATGCGTTCCATCCCTTTACAAGGAATGTGATAACATTTACATTTATTTGATAAATGTTTTGAGTTGTTTTTGAAGAGCAAATCTTTAAAGGAAACGACTTGAAACTGTTCTTACGGATATATCTTATTGTTGGTACAGCATGTCTCACATTTTTGTTTGGGCCTTCGATTTAATCATGTAAGCAATATTAATTAGCCGGAAATTGTACCACAGCAGTCTTTTCAGACAGGCATGCCCCCTTCCATAACATTTCTAGAATGTGTCGTCACCTAACGACCTAAGACGACTTTAGGCTACATATTAAACAAGGAAACCAGAAACTAATATAATACGTTTCTCATTTGGATCCAAAACGCTCTACCAGACTGTCAACATAAGCCTGTTTATAACGTCAAATTAGAACTATCATCTTAAGTACCACTGAAAAAATCAAGGGTTTGGTTGGCGAAAAAATGTTTGTTTATTCAAACAAAAGAAAATAAAGGTTAATAAAAATTCAAAATTTAAAGTCTAATTGAAATATCATAAAAAAACGAACACTTAATTTAGTTAAGATGAAAACATTATAAGAATTATTTACTACCTCTACATATTCTTAAAAGCAGTAATTTCCACAAACTATTTTGTAATGCTCCAATGTCCTAATATCGCATTTACTATTTCCAAATATAATGGATTAATTAAGTATATATGTTGTAATTTATCTACGTGTCAGGTATATTGAATGTAGATATGTGTTGTCCTCTTTTAACTTTTTAATATTTCACATGCCATTACGACATCATGAAGATTCAAGGATTAAAAACTAGGTAACAAAATGTAATAAAACAAAATGGCATGCTGTTCCACCAGTTGAAGAGTTCTGTTATCATCAAAATTACCTAATTAGGTCACAGATAGGGACAATTACCATGTTTACCTATTGTCCAGTAAACGACTACTTGGAATGCTTCAACTGCATTATCCTGCATTTGTTCTTGATGATATCACTACCTCAAACACAGTAAATGTATTCCCCGTAGTGGAATGAGGATCACAAATCAACATGTCCTGATGGAAAGAACACATTTAATGTACGAGCATTCCCCTGTTTTGTCTCTTTCTACACACACATGTATAATATTTATCCAAAGTTGCCCCAGAAAGCGATTCATTTACAGAGTTTACATTTCTTTTTACTTGCAAAATAAATATATCTAATAAATTCTGTTCAAATGCACACAATTTATTGGTCGATACGATTATTTCTCCTTGGGAGCTTACTTTACTTGAAGTACTTTAAGTGCAAGTCTACGAGTAAACCATACAAATTTCACAAATTCATCCGAGTGCTATTTCTTAAAAGTAATTATTTTTTTTATTCTAAATCTGTTTGAAATATCCCCACTAATACATTCATGATGAAACTTTGGAGCTATAACATACTTTAAACGGAATAAATGGGAAAAAGGGTTAAGAGAAAAGGGAAAAACCTACAAAAGTAGTGTAACCTTAGATGGACTAATTTGAAATTACAGATAAATATTTTCCTCTGTACTTTGCTATATTGGCAAGTTAGGGGCCTTCTCTAATTATTCATGTTATAGTTTTTTTAATCATCTTTCTATTGTCTGTTACCATTGAAATTAAATGAAGTGCACCTAAATGCATAATTGAAGTTTTATTTTGTAAAATCTTTTGTTCCAACGCCTTATTTCTAAATTTCTGTAATAAATTTAAGAGAAGGTGTGTTGCTTATTTATCTCCTTTGGTCCGATCATACTTAAAATTTTATCAGCCTTTTTCGAAATGAGCACGGTTAGATAATTCCAGGATTGGGATTCAAAGGATAAAATAGCGGCAGATGCTGACTGTTTATGACAAATTGCTAGAAAACATACTTTTAATGCATTAATCATGAGCTATAGATACTTACGATTCTTTCTCTTCTTATGAGAATGATTTTTATTCATTGTCTTCGATTTCTCTACGGGAATCACGCCTCATTTTGAATTCTGTACCTCTGCTTTGTGTGGGTTAAAATAACGGACAGGCTATAACGACCTGAAAAGCCCTGGGTATGTTTTCTCTGTCATATGTGGTAAACTATCGGTCTTATTGCAAAAGCGTTGTAAGAATTCATAGAAAGAAGATTTACTGGCACAGTTAAACCATTATTGACCGCTTCATTTAACACAGGTAAGAAATACAGCGCTCCATTCTGGGCTAATCTAAAAACGGGAATGTAACTTTTTGATCTGAATGACATTGAAAAGAAAACATCTAAACAATCAATAATTTTGAAACAGATTGTCAGATATAATTTTAAAACAGTGTATCAATATCTAAATCCATTGAAACTGTAGGTTATAAGCCCAAATTTGGTTTAAAACCATGTTCACATTTGAGTAATAATAAACTTTAAAAATGCGGGATCGGAAATCCCTTTTACCCGTTGTTATAACTGTTAAAGTCGTACACCTAACCAGGAACTAAGTAATTTTCCAAAAATATACCAGAATTATGCTCCGCGACCGAACAAAATGAGAAACTTTGTTGTAATAGATATGTCATCGTAGGATTTAACAATTTTCACTGTAGAAACATAAAAAAATCTAATAAATCAACGAGATATTGTGGTTTTCTGCATTTACTCATTATTCATAAAAGTATTCAATTTTCTTAATGCTGTAAAACTGTGATGTTTCACGGGCCAAAGCATTCCCGTTTACAGTAAGGTGTCCATTCATTCTTGATGCTTATTCTATTAGAAAATCTTGAAATTAGGCGTTGAAACGGAAAATACAGCTTTATAAAAGTGTTTCAAATCTATTTTTAAAACATGGGTGTTTTTGCTAGGTTATCCTTCTTTATTTTTGAAAATGCTTCAGATTTTTTACAATAGAAGTATTATAGCATCTTATGTCATTTTATGAACATTCATGGCTAAATGCCGCAAAAATAGCATGTATTTTTGTTCAAATTTTAGCATCAGCAACTGGAAAATGATTGTAGGGGGCGCTGCAATCAAATTAAAGACCCAATTTTCATCTTCTTTGCTAAAAATTATTTATTGTTATATATTGCAACATATTATTGTGAAAAAAAACAACAAATTTGACTACCTACCCATCGGACGTTTTTGCATGGTTTTCTCGTAGATTTGCACTTAAACAGCAGTTTAAAGAAAGTTGATGATGGAAATAAAGTGATTTATAACAACCAAGTTTTCTATAAGTCAATCAAAAGGTATCAAGACAAGCCAAGATAAGAGAGATGGTTTAATTACTAAAATATGAAGATGGATGTTTTCCGCGATATTTGAGATAAATCTATTTTCAATACGAAACGTACTAATAAATTAGTGTAGCTTTCTTTTTTGGTGGAGGTTTTATGATAAACGGAGCCGTCTACTCCATGTTCCCATCTAATTACAATATGTAAGAATTCCAGGAAGCATGTAGCGGATATAGATGACTGCATTCAAAGGAAAATAACATAAAGTAGAACAAGAGTCAATGTCGATATTAAAACCAACTATGAGAATATAACAGATGATAACTATAACTTATCGGAATCAATGAAGTGGTATATGATACAATGTATCCAAAAGAACGGATATCTAAATAGGGAGACACTATTCTTTTAGCTTCTTAGGACTCTGGATATAATCCGTGCTTCATTTCCTTTATTATAAAACTCGATGCATGACATTCCACATTCATATGGAAATGTACGAATACAAAATTGTTAAAATCAGTAAAACAATTCGACCCAGAAGAACTCAACAATGAGGTAATAAAGAAGCACCGAGACTTATAAATAATGTGACACTTCATTAAACGAATGTCAAATTCTTAATGTTGTTTATTGTATTATGTATTCTCAGCACGCTCGCTTATTCTGAATGCATTACCACATATGCTCAATGGTTAGGTACAAAAAACAATTGATATCGAATCTTTGTCAATAATCAGAGGAAATAATCGAAGGAAGCGTGGGCTTCTAAGATAAAGGAATCGAAAAATAAAGAAAAACGAAATGTTAAGTGAGTATTTCAAACACATAGCTGTCTAATATTAATGATGAAAAAAATAAAAATCGAAAAGTAAATGTATATCGGAGATAGCAAATCATTGAAATTAGATAGTTTTACATGTGATCACAGAATCGACTGTTGTTCATACATTGTTCTCTCTGACGTCATTAAAATTTCTTTAAGTACATGTATATTCATAAACTTGATCGGCCAATCCTCAATACAACATCACAGATATTTGGAGTTCCAAGCAAGGGTAAGTCAATGGAAGGCTCCATCAGCATTACTGAAATGATATTTATTTTTTGTTTGTTAAGTAGTTGTGTGAGTATAACTACTTGGAGCTTAAATGGCCATCCTGGATATGCCTTTCATTGTCCTCATAGCGGTATATGTTCTCTAAGCCAGAACCTAGTAATTCTTACATGTCGATGCAAATATTCAATTGATCCCAGGACGTACAATTACATCTAAATGCATGTAGTTTTATTTATCATGTAACATAGCCGAATCAAAGCGTGTTATTGCTGTTCAATGAAAATAAAAAAACAGAATGGAATGATGTATGGCTTTCATTGATGTCACAGTCATTGAATTCTGTACATAGTGGATGTTTTGTAAAAAAAAAAACCCATATTTCTGAGATAAATCATCGATATCTGGAGTTTTGACACAATAACTTTCATATATTTAAGTGTTTATCAAAACTATTTATATATTTTATCTTATTCATTTATCTTATCAAATCTTTTTTCCTCTTTCGCAAACGCATTTTAATGAGAAAATCGTTATCTTATTTAATATTGCTGCAATTAAAAATGATAAATTAATCAAACACTTATTAATTATTCAGGAAATTGGTCCGAGATGGAATACTTTTATGCTATCGAAGGGAGCTGGTTGCAATGCAGTCTATCTCAATCTTTGCTGTGTAGGCCTAGCAGGCGGTATAAGAACAGAGTATTTAAAGACCATGACGTAGGACTATTATTAGATACAAGGACGAAGTATATACAATATATCTTAGGAATGCTCAAAAGTAATATGATAAACAGAATCTAAAATGCATGAGTGTATTTATGTAATTGAATCCTTCAAACTCGTATGTAAACTTCATATTAAACTTGTTGATATACAAGTTCCATGAATTTTAAAAAGTACTTGAACATTCATGTTAGATTCTCTAGATCTGTTGAATTGACATCTCATCCTCTTATTTAAAACAACTTTACAATGTATAATCATTGAACAGATGATTGAGTAAATCGGCTCAATGTTGGGGAGACTTTTAGTAAAAGCAAATTAAAAAAACAAAAAGATTGCATTTAATGTATAGATACATACAGATACATAAAACATCAGCCTAATTTTCGAAATCACTTTTCGGTCAATAATATTTTCCATTTTGAAACATTAAAACATGTTATGTTTACATTAAAAGCTTGTATATCAAAAATCGGAATAAAATCCAAAGTGAGTGATTTCTTTGTGAGGCATTATGCTTACGCAAAAATGTAGAACAATGAGTAGACATCCTCTGTAGGACAAACGCGATAATGGCATAGTTTTAACAATTGCTTTTATCTATTATTTGTACGGAAAAGTAAATAAACCTCCGTTATATTTGTATACATAAGTGATGAATGCTTCAATATTTATTATATTTATGATGTGTGTTTGTTTGGTGATGCTTTAATGTGTTGATATTACATCTTTATCGTTCAGTCTGCAAATGCATGTCCATTGACCCGTAATGAATAGCAAAGGACATCAGTCTTTCTAGTATACATTAATGAGCTATACAAAGGTATGAACAAACTTGCGCCTTACTGTATTAAAAACATATCAATCGACTTGGTAGTCACTCTGACTCTGATAACAGTATACTGGCAAACCATGTAAAACCAATCAAACTAGAGAGAAATATATCCACATTTCATCGTCTCTGACTTTATACGGAGGTTACCTATGTTCCACAAAAACTTATTGAAACATTTGCACATGAGAGTCTCTTTGAAACACATCAGAAACACAAATGAGGTACAAAGCACTATGACACCTTCCGTCCGATTTACTATTGCAGTCGTTAAACTTTGTAAACGTAATGCACTGCTTAGAAGACAGAATAAGAGTGTTCATGGAATTTCTATTGCACCTGAATCATTATTGTGACTTTACTTGTATAACTGTGGTATTCTGAAATAAAACTGCACCAGAGTACGGGGGCACCCATCAAAATCTCTTTGGATTCACGATATCTGTAGGGATAAAGATGCAGTGTTCCCAAGAGCATTAGAACATATGTTAAAACACAGAAATAGTTTCCTTTACGTAACTAGGGCACCTTTCATGACACTGTCTAAACAGTTTCCATATAGTCAAGGAGCAGGGCAAAATAAAAGACGCAATGGCCCCTCTGATAAGTCAAGAGAAGGTCCAAATAAAATACACATTGACTCCTCTGATAAGTCAAGAGCAGATCCAAATAAAATACACACTGACTCAACTGATAGGTCAGGAGCAAGTCGAAATAAATAACACATCAGCCCTCTGAAAAGACAAGAGCAGGTCTAAATAACAGCTGACTCCAAGTTATAAAACACTTGCCCATCCGATGAGGCATACTCAGGCCCAAGTAAAAGGCTCATTGATCCCTCAGATAAGTCAGGAGCAGGTCCAAATAAAAAAAACATTGACTCCACTGATAAGTAATACCAATTAAAAGACACACTGACCCGTCTGATAAAACAGTTTCAGGGTCAAATAAAAGACACACCGGCCCCTCTGAGGAGTCATACTCAGTCAAGTCAGGAGCAGGGTAAATTAAAAGACATATTGACCCTCTGATAAGTCATATTCAGGTCCAAATAAAAGACAGATTAACTCCACTGATAAGTCAGGAGCAGGTCCAAACGAAAGGCACACTGTCCCCTCTGACAAGTCAGGAGCAGGTCCAAACGAAAGGCACACTGTCCCCTCTGACAAGTCAGGAGCAGGTCCAAACGAAAGGCACACTGTCCCCTCTGGCAAGTCAGGAGCAGGTCCAAATGAAAGACAGACTGACTCCACTGAAAAGTCAGGAGCAGCTCCAAATGAAAGACAGACTGACTCAACTAATAAGTCAGGAGCAGCTCCAAATAAAAGACAAATTGACTCTCTGACAAGTCAGGAGCAGGTCCAAATTAAATACACAACACCACCTCTGATAAGTTAGGACCAGTTCCAAGTAAAAGACAGACTGACTCAACTAATAAGTCAGGAGCAGCTCCAAATAAAAGACAAGTTGAACCTCTGACAAGTCAGGAGCAGGTCCAAATTAAATACACACTGACCCCTCTGATAAGTTAGGACCAGTTCCAAGTAAAAGACAGACTGACTCAACTGATAAGTCAGGAGCAGCTCGAAATAAAAGACAAATTGACTCTCTGACAAGTCAGGAGCAGGTCCAAATAGAAGACACAACACCACCTCTGATAAGTCAGGAGCAAGGTCAAAAAATAGACACGCTGGCCCCTCTTAGTTAGGAGCAAGGCCAAATTTTAGACACACTAACTTTTTTTATATCGAGTTCGAAGACAGATTGACTCTTTAGAAAATAAGACAAAAAAAGGCATAGACTCCACTGAAACATGTTCAAACAGGAGATACACTAGCTTCCGTAAAAGTACAAAAAGAGGCGCCATAGATGACACAGTTACTTCTGCTGAACAGTAATATCTATTTGTTATAAAATGAAGAAATAACTGAACACCAGATAATTATGACCTTTAATGGCATTGATGTATACTTAGAAGACTTTGTGTAGTCCGCTCCACGTGTACGGAGGTGATCCCAAGGATATAGATTAGGATATCAGAGAGCAGATAGTGATGGACAAGGGTTCCAGTGATACAGACTTAATCTTTTTTGTATTTCAATGATTAATCAATAAAATGTCAGTCTCTTGTTCTGTGTATTCAATGATTGTCGTAATTTTTTGCACCATTACTCATTTACAATAACGTCATCATCCATGCAAACATTATCACAGTTGGAAATCGAGCATTTCAATATGGAAACAATAATTTACAGTTAAACTGACAGTTGGATGGACATAACCACAATTTAGACATAATGACGCAGAGACCGAAAGAAGTGTAAATACATTGCTCATGGTAATGTTATTTTGATGCTGTGCGGATAGCCCCGACTCTCTGAACAGGGTCTGAATAAATTCACAGAAAAAAACGTGTTCAACTGCTGAAATAAATGTTGTAGATAAGATCTTAATGTATTGTTGTGCCTACAAAATGTTTAAATGTCATATTAATGAGAGTGTTTGATGTATCGGAAGTCAGCATCATTTACAGTTTTTGCATATATTGGTGAAAGTATTTCTAGTAAATATAAAGTAAACGACTTCTGTATCTGACGTTTTACTTTAAGCTATAAATCAATTTCAGCGACTCACATTGCGTTTTAATTTAGTGTTTACCATGTTACAATCGTAAGTACACTGCAAAAATTAAGAACTTAATGGATCAGTTCAGATCTTTCAAAACGAATAAATTTTGTATTTATGCTAAAACAATTAGTTATACTGCGTAATCAAAATAAAAGCATTGATTACACTCCTTTTTACTTAAGATACAAATAGATACAGTGTATACACTATGTCAAAAGCTATAGTGCACTTTAAAACATCGATCACATTGTTTCAAGAACTATCAACATATAATGTAATGTACACTGAATAATAATTCAAACAATTCCGTGACGATTATATCAAAAGGGTTGTAACAGAGCTCTTCAAGGACACCTCGGAGATAACAAGTAATGAATATGCCATCATATATCCAAAGTAAACATAAAGAATGCGTACACTTAAACACACAGTCATATATATATATATAACGCTATCCAATATGTCAGCGTATATATATATACATGTATATAAATTGGATGACGCTATCGAATATTTTAGCCGATATAT
>JACSZP010039588.1:0-12094 GCA_016161895.1 Pinna nobilis | reverse complement strand
GATACGCAATTCTCGATAAGGAAATGCAAAGAAGGAGATAAGGGATATAAAAGAGTGTTTCTAGATACTCTCTTTGGCTTCACTTTCGGAAGCATTATTGTCCTCTTATGTGCCTCGTAGTCACGATTTAAGGGTTAATTTAAGGTTGCTTCGAGATACTGGGCCCAGAACGTTAAAGATCCCACACTGCTCAGAGAACCTTAGGTTCAGTATAACAGTCAATGTCAGAACAATCCCTGCTCAGAGAACCTTAGGTTCAGTATAACAGTCAATGTCAGAACAATCCAAACTCCCTCATCACTCAATGGCCTTCAACTCTGAACTTTGCCAAAATTTGAAACCCTTTGATGATGATCCATATTATTCAGGAAAGATTTTTTTTATTGGATATTAAACAACATAACATACACAGTGAAACCTGTGTATATATTACCAAGAAAGGGACACTAATAATACATTTGGGGTAGCAGGAAAGGAACCTTTATATCTAGGTAGATTTGTACACAAATCGTATGTGAGTTATATCCATGGGGTACAGATTCAATCAAATTTCGATTTTAGCATATACATGTATTTGTCGCTTGACTTATGCAAGTAGGGAGTTTGTATCACTCAGCAATCAAACACTTGTTTAATAGAAATCAGTTTCCTACTAATGAAACAAAAGAGGACTACAGTCCTCCATTGTTGCTGTCTGTCAGTCTGTTTATCATTATGTCTGTCTGTCTGAGACAATTTCGTTTTCCAGACTTTTTGCTACCATCTTTACAGATACATACATAGTGGAGAAATTCTCTGAAAAACATAAGAATAATGAGTTACTGAATAAATTTGACTTAATTGGTTGTAATTGACCCATACTTTTAATGACCTATGTATCTTGGAAATGAACCCTGGTTGGGAATACGAGTCCTTCAATTTACCATTATTTCATGTTAATATTCAGCATAGTGTACTATTTTAGTGATGTAATTGCAGATGATCACTTAGACTGGTTTGATTTTGTGAGCGAGGAATTGATGTCATTACCAAAAAAGGACCAAGAGATTAACTACCACCTGTCATTTGTGTATGCCATGCTGGGAAGAAAAAGTGAATCTGATGCCTGCTATGGAGACTTTCTGAAAAGGTTGTATGATATGTAGTGGAGTGTCATTAATCCAGTTGTTGTTCCAAGTCATCTTATCCTTAAACATACCTATTTTAAGTTAAAATATGATAAGCAGACTGCTGTAGCATAGTGGTTAGCATGTTCACTTTCTAATTATGAGGTCTGGGGTTCAAATTCAAGCAAAGCTGCAGTTGGCTGTCCCTGTCTTTTGGATGAGTCAGTAAAAACTGAGGTCCTATGTCACATTAGGCGTTAGTACATTAAAGAACCCTCTTTGCTGAATGGCCATATGTGGGGATCATAGGGAAAATTTGTCACACTTCCCTGGCACATGATGACATCCCCATATAAATGAAAGATTCCTGAGATGGACTTTAAAAACACAACCAACCAAAAATTCAATTTGAAAATTCTGTTCCTAGCAACATAATTTTATTCAGTAGCATTTGCATTAATGGTGTTTGGATTAATGAGGCTCCACTAAAAGCTATAATTTTGTAAGCCTTAGTGACCAAGTTTTTTGATTAGATTTCTTTGTAAATGGATACATTAAAAGTCCTTCATTGATTCAATACGCTGAAGAGTCAGAAAACACTTCTTTTGTTCTGTCTTGCTGTTTGTTTCTTTGCTAGTGGCAAATTGACCATAACTGTCAGATTATGAAAGATGAGGATTTTTTTTCTTATATCTAACCTGGTTTCCCCACAAATTACTTTACCACATAATTTTGACAATAATCTGTGACCAGCTTTTGCATAACTTCACTTTTGCTATTGTACAGGTGGTTTACCACATATCTTTGACAATGATCTTTGACCAGCTTTTGTTTAAGATTACCTTTACTGTTGTTCATGTGCCTTACTGGTTCACATATACATCTTGTTCAATTAAAATCTCCTAAAAATCTCTTGATTTTCTAAGTTTTATTTCTTGTACAAGTCTCTACATATTGTATAGGTTATAGTGGTATTGCATATGATTATGGTAACCACACGTTTTGGTTATTACTTAAGTGTACAGCACACAGTTAATTTTTCAATTTTTGGGGACTAAAATATTTTTTTTATTTGATCCTTGGCATTCCTGAAATAAGTATTGTCATGAAAGATAAATAAAAAAGACAATTTAGATTTTCATTTCCTTACCTAACAAATGTAAATTACCCCAGTAATTTACTTATCATTAGTATAATCACTACACATTTGACTTTATTTGATTACTAGCATAATGTGTACAATATTTGCTTTTATTTTCACAGTATGAATGGGGATGAATATACCCCTGGAATGGAGATGGTGAAAGTTCTGACTTCCAGGAAGGTCAAGCATCATTCTGTTGAGGCTTTGGATTTAACAACACAGAATCCATTTGAACCACTACTAGATCAGGTCACAAGTGGAAAGGTCAAAGTTCAACCTTTACGCGTCGTATGGAGAACACAACTACAGCCCTTGAGGATTATTGATAATAAGTTAGTATCTTACATGTAGTGATGGGGTAGAGTATACTTGTCTAAATTTAGCCAGGTCTATATAAAGGGTACCTATCTATTATCCCAACTTCCTAAATCATTATCTTTGCTAAGAAATTTTGAAAAGGGGTACTTGATATTTATGGTATCTTTTGTCTGTCGCCATGAGTGGCCTTACCTACAGGTTAGCCTGCATCTTCCTTTCTATACAAATTGGCCTACAAGTGTTCCTAAAATGCATCTTAAATTGATAGACTACAAAGAAGGGAATTGATACATAAATCTCTGATCAAATCAACATCAATTATTCATTAGAAGAATTTACAAATACAGTTGAATGGTAGTTTTTCTATTCTTTGCTTTGCTTAATCACTGCTGCTATATGTGTATCTGAGTTTTGCAGAGAAGTTTTTTAATGCCCATCAAGCATAAAGTCAGGAACTGATATGTTTACCTTGGTCTATGTGTTTGTTCATCTGTCTGTTCAAATAAAGATACACAATTTCTCAGGTTTCTGTTCGAACACTCCGCTAGCCACTGTTTTGATATTTTGTTGGATAATTACAAGGCTAATGGAAGTGTGCATGGTAAAAAAAATATTTTCAAATATTATGCAAATTACATTAGTTTGAGTATTCATTTTTTTTTCTGATAGCTACATACAGGGAGTATTGTCACAGATGGGGGGCATCATTCATGCCTTACAGACACACTTTATTTTCTTTCTCTTTTTTCTTATAGACAAGTGTTTGCGACCAATCTGTGCAGCCCTGACCTGAACCTCAGACTGACACCTGATGGGTACATTACTGGAGATATGCAAATGATGCATCCACCAATCAGAGGAATATACCTGGATACACATACAGGGTATGTCTAAAGTATGTGTCCACATTAGGTGCTAATCATAGCAGGATTAGATTTTGTTGAATGGAGAGAAATTTTCCTGTAAACAAAGCATTGAATCAGCATGGATTTCAGTTTGGACAACAAAAGATTCTGGCAAAGTTGCAATGATTAAAGTATGTTAGTTCTGCTAAACCCATTTGAGACACCAATTATTTGTTAAAAAGTTGTTTTGATTCAAGAAGTTGTGTCATTTGGCAATCTCGCATCATACATGCAGCCTACTGTATGTGATCTTCTACCTTGTTAGTCACACTTTAGTATCTTTCACTTACCTGGAGGTGTAATCCTATGCCGTTGAAGTGCAACAAATTTTGCCTTCACTCAACCACTGAAGAAGGAGGGTTTTTTATCATGCTGACACATACTGTGACACAGGACTTCGGTTTTTACTGTCTAATACGAAAGACAGGGAAAACCAACTGCAGCATGCCTAGGTTTTGAAGCTATGACCTCACGATCAGAATGTAAATAAGCAAACCACTGAGGAACAGTGGTCCTGGTAGCATTGCTATAAGCATCCTGATTTACAGGGCCAGCCTGTAGTTGACATTGAAATCTGATGAATCTGGGTTGTCTAATGTTTTTGTTTTGATGATTTTTAAATTTCAGTGAGCTTACCTTTAAGAGTATACCAGGTGAAACAGAACCATGGATGTCATTGGCTAATAGTGAAGGCAACCTTGATCGTGGTGAGTATATCAGGCCAGCATTAGTGGCAAAAGACTTCATCTCATTCTTGTATACATGTACAGTAATAATGTGTTAAATAAAGAAGGATTTCTTACCCCCTTAGCTTATATATGTTCAAACTGAGCTTATAAGATTTCCCATGTGTGATGTAAAATACATTGTTCATTCCATAACTATATTTGGAAAAAAAAATTGAGGTTTTATGGTATAAATACATTTGGTGGAGATACTACCACTGTATATGCCAGTGTTTGTAATTATCTACATACTAAAGTAATACATGATCTGTGCCTTTATTGTACATCAGGGGGGAGCTATGGAGGTCGCATCTTCAGTGGTTGGCTTCTGATTGTGAGGTTTCGGGCTCAAATTCGAGTCACATTGTGGTTGACTATCCCTGTATATCAAATGAGGCATTAAAACCAGAGGTCCCACGTCATAGTAGGTGTCGGTACATTAAAGAACCCTCCCTGCTCTACTTGCCAAAAGTGCAGAGTACAGGCAAAATTTGTTACCTGTCACTGGCACACAGTGAAATCTCCATATAAGTGAAAGTTTCTTGACTGGAAAGTTAATCAATAGTACAACCGACAACCAAGCTCCATGGCTCAAAGTTGCTAATGATTTATTAGAAGATTAACTGTTCATTTCAGACCTCTTTAGCATTCCAACAATGGTAGAAATATACAGAGATGATACAACAGGAACAACAGTTCACATGAACAAGCCAAACATGTCTGGGGCCTTTGGACTAGACTATTATTATTCACCCAGGAAAAGACATTATGTACAACAAATCGTCCATCTACACTGGACAGGACCAAATGGAGAAAGGGCCAGAATCAGTGTGACCACCATCATGAAAAATCACTGCTATCAGGTTTGTTGTTAATGTCCTTTACTTTTAGGGTGGAGGCCCTATGGTAATTTGTCTCTCTGACCGTCTGAAATACTTTTGTTTATTATGGCTGCTTTGTGACTTTAAAGTGAAGGGATGAAACTTTGCATAATTGTTTGTTGACCACTTTGAAAATATTTGTCACTTAAATTCAATTTGTGTCTAAGAGATTATCTTTGTCTAAAAAATTAGGGACAAATGTCAGATTATTCATGGGATGTCTATGGATAAACTGTTTCATCTTTATTTCATCTAGGTTTGGGTGAAAGTTACATTAGTTTTGCAGTACAGTGCTTGCCTTTAGGTGGCCAGCTAGTCAGTTTGAGTCTCTGCTAGCCAAAGAAGAGACAGTACAAAAACCAAGGTGGTTCTGTGTTATAGTACAGGCATATGTTGGTATATTGAAGAACCCTCACTAGTCAGTGGCCTTAATGCCAAAGTTTGTAGGCCGTACTGTAATTTGTCTCCATATAAGTGAAATATAATGGAGTGGGACGTTAGGCAACAATGCAACCAATCAGTTGCAACCAATTGTTTGATTGATTTATTTGTGTTAAAGTACAACCTGAAGGAGCTAGACTGGGTTTGTAAACTCTTTAGGAAATATTATTATAAGCTAATAGACGCAAAGAAAGTAGAAGATACTGTTAAGTTATTGACTTGATATGAGGTCAATGTACAGATTTATTACACTTAGAAATTGACATTCATTCACATAGGATATTTTATTGTATGTCTGTTTTTGAATCTTTTTTTTGTCCTTTTATATCCATCTTTCTTCTTCATTTTTTTTTGTAACAACATAATTTTTAAGCTTCTATCTTCTGACACAGTTCAAGCACATTATGAATTATATTTTCCCTAATGGGTCCCTAGGTGGTCCCCATTTCATTATTTGAGATACCCTAAACCTCCATCCTGAATCGCCACTGTTGCTAATAATAGAATACTTCTTCAAAAACTGTAGCAACTATATTGTCTGAATGTCATCAAAATTTCATTGTAATGTAGTAAGTCCAGTTTCTTGTGTTTTAAGCTCAATGCTCAATTAATTTTAACTGCAAAATATGAAAAAAAAAGAAAGGAAAAAGTATCTGCTAATGTCATTGTAGCATTTAAAAATCAGACTGAGCCTAGCCTGTATTAACATCAAGTTTTTTGAGCCAAAAAAAAGCCAAATAGGATTTGTTTAAGCATACTGAAATGTTATGGAGCAGACAAAGGGTACATCAGATTTTAACTTTACCAATATATATCCACATGGATGATTTTCCTGGATTGTCACAGATATATGTGATATCAGCTGAGCAAAAAACTAAGCCAGTTTGTAAAGGTTTAAGCAGTTTGTGAACCCTGCTAGGTGACCTTCCCTGTTCAACAGTTTTAGCTAGTCCTAGGCTTGCCATATAATATTTCAATTTCTTTTCATTTTTTTTTCATAAATTTATATCAAAAGCCATTTTATTTTTAATAGAAGGTGAAGGAAGTGATTAAGAAGTCTGCCTTACCCCAGGAGAAAGAAGAGGAAGTAATGGCCCTGCTGGAGGAGTGCTACACTAAAAACTTACACACAAATTTTGAGGTAGATTTTGATATTTATGGTTTATTAAGTCATTGCAATTTTAGAAATATTTTTCAACTTAGTCATTTGTTTGCAGTCAGTCATCAAATGTTTGTGCCTTGGGTTATTGATGCCAAAATGCATTCATAATTTAAAGTTCATGCCAGCTCTCGCTAAATGGTGCAATGATATGATGAATTGTTATAAAATTGAAAATTTGGATTTTGGTTATTATGTTGTTGTTTAACGTCCCACTCGGGAACATTTCACATATATGGAGAGATCACTGTAGGCTAGTGAGGGGCTACATGTGATAGTCCTTTTAGGCTCTTGAGCAATAAGGGTTCTTGAACTTGCCAACATCAAAAGTTGAACCTGTCAAAGAGCTTGTGGAATGGAAGGTTTAAAAAAGGTCACATAAGACGGTTGGTTTTATAATCCATGTGATTTATATAGGAAAAAAAGATATTGGAAGACATACATTTAGGTCATAAGGCAGGTTTTCCTTAAAGTGAATGGTTCACTGAGGCAAGTTAGATAAGACTGTACTTTGACAATGGACCCTCATTTTATTGTCTCAACCAGAAAAGAAGAAAATCCAGCTAATGAGGAATTGAGGAAACTGAATTTCTATTTCACTATAACTGGTGTTAAATGATATCACTGGGGCCTCCATGGCCAAGCGGTTAGCAAGTTCGACATCGAATCATAAGGTCCGGGTTTTGAATCTGTGCAGCATCACCCCATGGTTGGCTGTCCCTGTCTTTCTGATGAGACAGTAAAAACCAAGGTCCCGTGTGACAGTAGGTGTTGGCATGTTAAAGAACCCTTCCTGCTCTACGGCCGTAAGTGTCGATCATAGGCAAAATTTGAGGCCCTTCACCAGCACATGGTGATGTCTCCATATGAGTGAAATATTCTTGAGTGGGACGTTTAATAGTAATACAACAACAAATGATGTCACTCCTATTTCCAGTGTTTCTCATCTGAGAAACAATCTGGATTCTACTTATACACATAGTCTGTACATATATGTAGGCCTATTTATAGATCCGCTTGAGACACTCTACCAATAAGTTTGCTTTGCTAGCCTCTCGAGCTGTACTTTTTATTATTTGAAAGCATTAAACAAGAACTATGTAGTGTAAAAGAATTAACACACATTCACTTATACTTACTATATGGATTGTTTTGTAGAAATTGATGTCTGCCATACACAACAAGGAAAAGCAACTCCAAAAAACAAAAAACAGAAGTCAGGAAAAACGGAAGAAGAACCTACCAACAACACACTATATGAATCAGAAAGAGATGTTCAATGTCTCTGTAACAGAACTACCGGTATCCTTTGGGAACTGCCTGGTACTTCACCTCAATATGTTTGGAAGTCTCTTCCTAATGGTATGTATTTCACAGATGTGACTCCGCATCAGGCTTTGTGCTTTATAGTTTGGAGTGTACCTTGATTACCATCTGCAGTCCAGTTACGAGATATGCCACTAGCGATTTGCTCAACATATGCAGTTCTGACACACAAATCTGCAAAACTTGTTTGGAAATAACAGTTATTTATTTCAATGCTCCAGATAATTGTTCAGTCAAATTATTTCAATGCTCCAGATATATGTTCAGAAGGGATAAGGTAAAGTACCCCCACTTTTCAAACCTTGAGGGTAGATCAGTATTTGTTTTGCATTAGTCAAGAGAGTATATTAAATTTTTTCTTGCATAATATTATAATATATATGTACCGTAGAATTTTCTTTGTTCACCAGATTGAATTTGAAAAAAAGAATTTGTTCTTTTTACTATTATGAGAGCCTATTCTCTTTACGCTAAGATCACATAGTTTCAGGATTAAGCACGCATGTAATGAATCATGTAAAGTGTTCAATGAAAAAAAGGCATATCCTGTAGTGTTAAGTTTATCATCAAGGTGTATTTCATTGATTTAGAGAGGTTAGATATACTATTACCCAGCTTATCTAAAGCATTATCAACCTTTATGTCATGTACATGTATTTATCATAATTGACATTCAAGTAGATAGATTACAAAGTTATCTGCATACCCTTCTTTCCCTTTGTTACAAAGAAAACCCTAAATGCCTTAATTTCCTATGAAACCACAAAATAGATACTCTATGAAGGAAGTGGAAATCATTATTTTACAAATAGCTCTTTTTTTTTTTTTTTAGATCAGCTGCGTTACTAAGGAGACCTATTGATATCTGTCCCTGTTTGCTGTTGTCTGTGATGTGCAACGTTTCTTTCAGAAACTAGTCAGGCAATTTCAACCAAATTTTATTTGAAATCAACCTTGGATTGTTCAACCCGTTCCCTTAGACTAAAAAATTGCCCTGCCCAATTACAAAATGATATTAAGATATAAAAATAAACATATTTCATCTCTGAATGTCCTTGGTCGAAAGAAGTAATGGTATATGACATCTTCATGAGATGTAGATTCAATTTTGTCCAAGAGTGTAGTGTCTGGGAGTAATGTTTAGCCTAGACCTGGGGTTAAACATTTTACATAAGATACTTATTGGATTTCATATTTTCTACTTATCCAAACAAGATGGATAATTTCAACCAAATTCTCTTAGGGTCAGCATTTCTTCACATAAAATACACCAGCTGTATGTTTTCTGTTAGGACCTTAGGATTTCATATTTCCCTTACTTCCTCATTATATACTTCTCTACTTCCAGTTCATAAACTGTTCCAGTAGGAATGAGTTTGTACAGCCAAAGCTCCATGAAATTACTACAAAGACAGATATGGCTCTCAAGAACTTTTCCAAGGGACGTATTCAAGGAGGAAATGTCTTTTTCAACAAAACAGGGTAAATCTTAGGTGTGATTGTTTGTAAATATAGAGTGGTACCTGGCTTATGGAAATGGTAGCTGGCTTTATAAAAAATCCTTATTAATAAGTAAAATGTCCTATAAGTGAAACCTGTTATGAAGGACCACATTTCGATGACCCTAAAGGTCATCTATATGTATCAAGACAGAATTGTTGATGTTGTTTTCTTTCTTTTTCGACATAGGTAGGGTAAATTATTTTTTCAATCTTTACTGTCATGTTTTTGTAGTTATTATCGAGTATTAAGTGAAAATATGTCACTAACTTTAAAGTTTGAGAAGTGATTCATTATCATATCCTGCCATATTTCTCGAAGTTCTTGTCTAAAGCTAGTAATTTCTGTTTTAGAAAAATCATACAACTGTACAATGAAAGTGGAGAAGAGATTGATAGCTTTAGTAGACAAAGACATGCTGGAGATCGGACTTGTTTCCCCAGGGCTATAATTGGAACAAAAGTTGTCTTCATAAATGAACAAAAAAGGCATGAATGGTTTTTTCACAAGAATCATCTCTATCTACTTCTGATTTTTTTTGCATCTCTTCTTGTAATGGTTTTTCCTGTCTCCCATAGGGTTTTCTGTTGAATATATGCAACAGACAAGGGAACACTGACTCCTTCCGGACACCTGGTCCCATCCTGTTAGGGATTTGCAGTTGCTTTCCGCACTGAGACTGCTATTATTTAAGATTTGTCATATTTATCAGGACTTTGATCTTCAAGTTTATTTTATCCTCAAAACTACCATTTTTACCGTTTTCATAATCATCTAGCATGTTCGACTATGAATCAGAAAATCCGGGTTCGAGCCGCGTCAGCGCCACTCCGCGGTTGGTCATCGCTGTCCTTTGGATGAAACATTCAAAACTGAGGCCCCATGTCACAGTAGGTGTTGGCATGTTAAAGAACCCTCCCTGCTCTACGGCCATAAGTGCCGAGCATAGACAAAATTTGTAACCCTTCACCGGCACATGGTGACATCTCCATTTGAATGAAATATTTTTGAGTGGGACATTAAACAACAATACCATACCATTCATAATCATCTAGTTATTGTAAAGCCATAAGTCTCATTGTGTATAGAATGCTCTTCACTGAACAAACTCTTGTCTGTTCAACCAATTTTCGGTTTCGTAAAGTTTCCACCTAGACAGGCCTGACAATAATTTCCTTCCTTTTTTTCTCAGAATTTGGTGGAGAGACAACAATGAATTCTTTAACTTTCATGATCTCTTGGAAGTTGAGGAGATATGCGGTGTTCTAGGTGACATTCTTGTTTTGAAGAATGAGTATGGACTTAGGTTTGCTGATGCATCATCTACTGAAATCAAGTCAATGTTAATAGAAGTACAAAGAGATATCAAACAGTAAGTGATACATGTATGCTGACAGATAATGACAGAATCTTGTACAAATGGAAATAATTAAGCGATTTACTCATTAAAAATGGTCAAATTAACGTTTAACTGTCCGTGCTGGACATGTTTTGTCCATGTTATTTGCCCTACTTATAGGCATTGGTCTTGTTTGTTAAAATGATGGGAAATGAATACAACCTGAAAAAGTGTATTTTTGATTTTTTAAATGACTATATCTATGTATTGCATGTATATTTTTTATATTTTATCAGCTACATCCTCTAATTATATGCTGGTGCAGATGTGATATTTCATTTTTTTTTATTTTGTGAAGATGGAAAATGAGTCAAAATGTATCTTTAATAATTCCAACCGAATTGATGTTTATCAATTCTTATATTTACATAAGCCATATCTATATTTCATATTCTTTGTAAAATATTCTTAGTATATTTCAACTTGCTATATTTTCTAATAAGCTATGTCAGTAAATAATTTTCATAACAGGCCACAATGCAATGCTCAAACTACAATTACAAGTGGACACTCTAACTTCATAGATTTGTGTTTGACACTCTGTGCTCATGACTTTATTTTTCTCCATGCTCATTTATTATTCATATACCTGTGATTGAATGATTCAAAATAGTTATTATTTAAGATATGAAAAAACTATCTTGGTTTGTACTGTCTCTGGGAAAGCCAGAAAAAAAGCAGTCATGCTTCAGCTGGGAGTGAAATAATTCCCGTTTCTGTTGACAAGGTCATGTGGTTTACACAGATATCTAATTTGACCATGCATGTATTTGATGATTTTATTTATATTAATTGATTTTCTTTTGATAAACAGGTGCTTAAAGATACAGATAAGTGAAAACAGGGAGCAAATAAATGGCAAATTTGAACACCACAAAATTATGGAATCCTTACACGTGGTCAGAAATGGAGTGAAGTATCAAATATCAGCTATTGCCATTGACAACTATTTGATAATCTTCTCTGTGGAGGAAAACAGTGTGTAAGTGTAATTGACATTTTTACCATATGCATTATTTTTCAAGAGTTATTCCCCTTTGGTGGCCATATTATATGGCAACATGGAAACTTTTCTTCTTTATGAAGCCAGATTCGATTACGTTTTAGTAGTGAAAGAGCCATCATAATTTTCATCAAATTAGTTGTTTAGACTACTGAATACCTGAAATAAATATTTTAACCCAAATAAA
>JACSZP010039583.1:0-12719 GCA_016161895.1 Pinna nobilis | reverse complement strand
GTCGGATATGTTGTAATTGAAAACTGAATACAATAGAATCTAGGTATTAAGACCACTTAACTTGGCTTGAATAATGAGATGGTCTCCTAAGTGAGGTTGAAATAGACTTCAACATTCTTAGACAGACAAAATTTTGATCTTTTTAGAGGTCTGATTAGTGAGGTGGTTTTCTAAGGAAAGAGCTCCTTCGGCGAGGTTTCACTGTACTTAATATGCAATAAAACATTGTTACTGAAGCCATTCAAGACTTTTCCTGTGTGGAACATATGGCACAACATCGGCAAAATATAAGGGAAGGTTTGGTTATCTCTTCAATGGTTTGGCCTTTTGGTGTTGTTCCATTGCATCTAAGCATCACAGTTAATACGTTATACCGAAAAATAATCGACGATTAAAAGGAATGAGAGATACATCGTCCTTTCAGTTTAAAACGCTAAGACAATTCTTGATGGATTCTCTGACAGAAAAAACCCCCTGAGATTTAATGAAAATCAAATAAACGTTAGATAAAAGAGATAAATAACTTTTAATAACTTCAAGTGTAATTCTGAAAGATAAGAGGAAACAGAAGACTCGAAATTTTGTAGGAAATCATATTGTCAAAAATACCTTCAACAACTACAAGTCTGTTGTCATCGATTACAACGACAAGACGTGGAGAAGAACATGCTCTAATCTAACTAATGTGATTAGAAAACTGATACTCAGCCATGCCTAGTCTATCTAGCAAGACCTACACGGCTGACCAATGGTGAAAACCAATGAGAATGCTGGCATGTAGGAATATGTATGAATATTCATGTTTTATGAAATATATATGGTTCGGAACCGAATTCGGTATTTGTATTGGCAATTATACTGGTTTTCCTATACCAGATTCTTCTCTCTGTTATTGCGTGTGTCTTTTACATCGCATCGGAAGTAACTGTATAACATTTTCAAAAACAAAATTTTATTCTACAGTTTTATCCGGTAAGTACATTTTCTAACGTTTTAAAATTATCTATTGACTGCTTTTTTTTTCAAAATCTTACCTCCTTTTTATAAATGAATTAAAGAAAATATGATTAATAGATATGTGAAAAAGTCAGTTAATTGTATTGTTTGAATTTATTTCTATGGTTTTTGTTTTGTTTCTTTTTCATGGTTTTGGGTTTTCTTCTTTTTTTTGGGGGGGGGGGGGTGGGGCCGTCATTTCCGTTTTACTTATACGATAATGCGTCATTACAAAATTTGTAGATTTTGTACATGAATAAGATTCGTTCAAAATTGTGATTTTCTGCAAAATCAGTTAGAATCGATGTTCTGAAAAAGTAACTGGTAAATCAGACTCAAATCAAGAAATTATTCTTTGTTATAACTCTTTTGACCCTCTAGATAAAGAGATCATTTGTATCGGTAAATGGAAGATGTCTCTGACTCAATAAATTGATTCCGATTATTCATGCAGTTTATTTTTATGGAAAGTCTTTTTTTTTGGCGGGGGGGGGGGGGGCCAAAGNNGGGGGGGGGGGGGGGGTCCAAAGTAATCTTAGGTAATACTCATCTAGGGATTTTCGGTTGTATTGTTACACGTTGATACCATTATCATTCCTCAACTTATCATGAATTAGGACATGAATTTTCGATTATTTCTCGGTAT
This sequence comes from Pinna nobilis, assembly GCA_016161895.1. NCBI lineage: Eukaryota > Metazoa > Mollusca > Bivalvia > Pterioida > Pinnidae > Pinna > Pinna nobilis. The sequence continues at coordinate 11,077 of JACSZP010039583.1, read as the reverse complement.
TGTTTCTACGTTATTTTAAGAAATCGAAGTGTCCTGCTTCCGTTAAAAGAAAATGTCAAACCACTGACATTTTTAATAAACGTGACGTTTACATGAAAAGGGAAAGGTAGCAATAAATGACTTTTATTATAATTATATAATATATAATAAAAAATATATAAAAAATAATAATATAAAAAAATAATATATTTTATTATATAATAATTTATAATTCCTATAAGGGATACAAAATGAAGATTTCAGCAATATCAAGATTTATTTTTTGAAAAGACAAGAAAGTTAATATCTAAATTAAAGTGGATTTTATAATACGGAATGAATCTGATAAAAAATCTCGAAATAATCTTTGTCTATCTGCATATTATGTCCTCTGACCACTGATACTTGAGTGAGCCTTTTTTACAAATTATCAATGACAATGTGTTTATTATTATTTCATTTATTATTATTATATATTTCATATATAATGAATTCAATTCCATATTCATTATTATTATTATATATTATTAATATTATATATAATATTATTATTATTATTTTCATATTTTCATTATGTGTCAATGTTTACGCATCAACGAACTGTGACTCACATAGGGTTCTAGAAATGTATAGACCAATCCATAATTAAATAAAAAAAATCAGTTGTGCTTTGAAGCTTTTTGTAAGGACGTTTAATATCATTACTTGGATCTTTTCTCAAGAAATACCAGAACACGATTGATGGAAATGTGTCTTATTAATCTTTTTTAGCAATTACTTGTTCTTTACCTTTGAAAATATGACGCAAAAGCAGTTGCAATTCATATTTCGTCAGTTGGTGTGCAAATATAAGTCATTTTTTATTTAATTATTAGCATATTTGAGACATGTTCAAGGCTATTTTTATTTCATAAGTCTACTTTCTCGACTCCTCGGTCAAATTAAAGAATTTTGATGCACGATCTGTCTTTACTGGTTATTTGGATCAATGTTTGATTGGAGTTTTAACATATTTATCTTTCCGTTTATTTCTTTTTCCTTTATGTTTTCCCCCTTTTTTCTTTTTTCTCGCAGCGTCTGTTTGTTTTCATTAACGGATATGACGATCATTTAGGACATATTTTATAGGAAAGAGAAATCAAATGGTTATTTTTAGATAAAAATATGGGATGACCATAGACGTCAATTTGTTAAACACCTCTCACTGCATATTGAAAAATTCGAGGAATCGGAGTTGTCACTCACTTATGTATATACATAGGAAATTTCGTTAATTTTGTCCCTATTTTTTCACCTCCTGTCTCATATTTCCCCCCTGTTTTGTGATCCTAGAAATTAATAAAAAATAAATTAAGTATAAGAGAACGAGGAATAAGCTATTACATAAATTTGCTTTGAAATCGAGCTCGGTTATTTTATGAACGTTCTTCAAACCCAATCTCTTACACGAATAACAATGAGCACGAATGCCATTAGCATATATTTGATAGGGTAGTAAATTAGCGGTATAAATTCTGAAAATATAAAATATATAATGCGATGCAATACCTCGTACAATATTCAGTTCGGTATAGGTTGAAGAGATGTTTATCTAGCTAAACCAGATCAGTCATTCTCTGTTTTCCTTCCCTCGGAAACCCTATTCTTTAATCACAACCTAGTTCCTAACGCAACAAATCCTTCATTTTCGTAATTGCATTCTAAAATAAACCTGTGATATATTAGGCATTTGTTGTATTTGCTTGGATGTTTTAAGAAAATTAAGAAAGATACCGCCATATAGGAATAACCATGAAAGAAGATCAAAGGAGAGTAGCATTTTAAAGACATTACTTTTTGTAAATAATTTGGTTTGCAAATCTTCTGTCAATTTCTTACCGATTTTTGTAATGTGCAGGTTGTGAAAATTATACCTTGCAACAGCAAATCTGTAAAAGACATTTACATATTTCATTTACCCTTCTTCAGTAATCTTATTGATTGGAAATAATCCTATTTAAGTGTAGGAATATTCAAGCAGTTAATGAATACTACAAATACACAACCAACCAAATGAATCAAGGAACGGAATTCTACAAATTTGACCTGTTCTGTTACATTTGTATCGCTTTAGACAAAATTTGAAACAGTGTAAATAAGAATTTTACCTTAAAATAAATGCATTAAAGATTTATAATATGTAGCATGTCATTTCCTATACAGCTAAAAATTCAACGTCAACCGATCCGTAGAATTGTAGTTTTATTTTCGAGTAGTACAAGTATGAAAATTTTGTTTAAAAGTGAAAAAAAACGTAAAGATAGGTTCTATTGAGTAATGTTTATTATATTTACTTGCTTTGTGATAACTATGCTTTCGATAAATGCCTTGGCAAGTGTTTTCAATTGCGCCCTATCACGTGACCATTTAATGTCCAATCGAAGAATCCAGAGCTCACCCTGGACCCCGATGATGACAGTGAAACAAATGAAATTGTTTTAGCCAATTTTTCTATTAGTAGATTGTACATCGTATCACATGTTAATATGTTTGACTGCTTTACAAAAAATCTAATATTTTGACTAATTTCCTCATTGCATGATGCTAATTACATAATTACCTAACACCAAATATCTTATTTGATCATCTGAAACAATGCAATAGAGAAACTTTTATATGTCGCACTAGCCAGAAAAATAGCAAATAATGGTTTTTAGCCAACTAAGAAAAACAAAATAGCCAATGATTCCCTAACTACAGGGTGAACCCTGGAACCCTTTTCTAGATTATATTTTTATAACCTAAGATGTTATTTCACCATTATCTCCTATGCTATTTTCTATGTTATCCGTCAAGACTGACATCAGCGAACTGGGAAAAGAGTTGGTGAATTTTTAACAATGCGATATTTCAAATAACATTGTATGTTTTTTATTGATCAAGGGAGTGTTTACAAAACTTGCCGGATAGGAAAATTGGCGGTATTGAGATTATACGCATCGATAATTTATACGCATCGTTTGAAATTCTATGCTTAGAGATCATGTTAACTGAGTCACTTACCCTGATAACTCTTACTAGAAACCAACAGTATTTGATATCCTATTTTCTTTATAAAAGAAGGAAGTTGAACATTCAAATTTGAAAAATCCCAAACAACGACATGACTTTACCAAAAGGAGACAACATAAAAATTGCAGGTACCAAAGTATTAATTGCCAATATAATCCGTAGCCAATATACAAGTTTGATGAATATTGGACAAAACGAATCTCCGACAATCCATACAAGTCTACACATAGTCGTTTTCATAACGCACACGTTAAAGTAAAGTAGAGTAACATGAGCCCACATAAACCGGGGATGAGTGTAGGTGCTCTTGAGGGGTAAACAACTCCTACTCCACGTGCTCAATCCGTTGGGCCGCTTATGTTACGAATCAAAGAAAGTCTTATCCAGTAATGGTCGTAATGGAGAAAACGGCAACGGGAAAGGGTGTACGAGAGTATATGTTGTTGTTGTATTGTTGTTTAACGCCCCATTCAAGAATATTTCACTCATGTGGAGACGTCACCGTATGCCGGTGAAGGGCGATAAATTTTGCCTATGTTCGGCACTTATGGTCATAGAGCAGGGAGGTTTCTCTAACGTGCCAACAACTACTGCGCCACGGAACCTCAGTTTTTACTGTAAAATCCGAAAGACGGACGGCCTTCCGTGGATTGGCGCTGCATGGATTCGAACCCCGGGCCCTTCGATTCGAAGTCGAACACGCTAACCATTCGGCCACGGAGATCCGTACGAGGGCATAAGTCTACTTTAATCTTAATGAAAGGCACCGCTACAATAATCGGGCCAGTTTCTATCAACTGTATGGAAGTGGCTATAGGTCTGAGGTGCGTCTATATTTGTTCAGTAAACATTGAAAAATGAAGCATCACCTTGTAAGATTTTTTTTCAACGTAGCGACATCGAAGCTGCTTGCTCTGATACTTTTTTCCTGGAAAAGAGAACATGGCATGGGGTCCATTTTCGATTCAATTTTGATTCGAGTAGTCAAGTTACTGACAAACATGCCAACAATACTATGGGAAAATAATCTGATTATAAAATATTTTTTGTGAAAATACGTTGGAGTTTTGGTTAAAGTGAAAAAAAAAACCATGCAAACACTCTGAAAGTATTCGAGAAAAACATCAGATTGCTAATTACAGGACCTAACCCAAAATACCTGTTTTGACGAAGTATTTTGGGAGGAAATTTAGGATCGTGACTTTTCTAACTGTTTCCGAAACCCCGAGCTTCAAAAGTCCTTACTAGCTCTCCTTTTAACGATAAGTTCAACACAATATGAAATCAATAAACCAAATTAAAAATACAACCTTCCAGCAATAAAAAATGAACAATTTTTATTTTTGTGTGATTTCCATCGCATTACGATTATGTAAAAGTAAGATAGCTTACAAGACCTTTGACAGGCTAAAGCCTTGAACAAAACACCTTTCATTTTCATTTTACCTACCTCTCTTTGGAATTTGACTACATCTCACGGGAAGAAAAGAAACGACCCGAAAAAAAAGATAAAAGAAAAAGAAGGTCGCATGTACCTCATTACCTGTCCTGTCCATGACGTCAATGTACAGGATAATGATTCCTGTCGGTTCTTTATCATAATTAATGAAATGGTGCTTTGGGATTTATTAATCAAAATTTGTCATAACTTGACACCATGACTGCCGTTACGTATGGATAAGGAAATGCTTCATGTGCTCTAGTTTTGATATTTAATTGATATTTGGCAAGCTAAAGGTGTCATTCAACACGTTCTTGGATGTCTCTTGTTTGACTCGTTTTCCATATTCTCGGGTGTATTGTGTCAAATTTCACAGCAACTCATGGAGCAAACTTGTCATAGCTTTGTGAAATATGAGTTTATTAATTTCTAACACTCTCTTCAGTGTTGTTTAAGGGACTGAAAGTTAAAAAAAGTTTGAAAAAGTTTACCCCGCTGTAAATATCTTACTTATTTTTGTACGTTTGCTAATAACAATGCATTAAAAAAAAAGATCATTATACATATTTCGATGGTTTTCGGTTTACACAATAAATGGAGGATTAATGTCTTGTAATGTCAAATGCAAGATATATTCCATTTATATTTTTGCTTCTATCTTCAACGATCTTCAACGGCTAGGATTCGAACCCACAACCTTAAGATCTTAAGGCGACAACGCTATTGCCGAGGTCACGGCAGCCCAACATTTCTTCGTCTAAAACATCAGCCAACACTGTCGTTGTTATCAAAAACCTCTTGTCATTGTTGTCATTCATGACATTCTCATAATCATTGCTTGTTTTTATGACGTATGGATGCCGTCTAACGTTTTTCATTCCGTTCAATCTTCACACACTGATATTGACTACGTATTACTCCGTTTACCTGAACAAGATATAAGGCTCATGGTGAGTGTGACCGGTCGACAAGTGATGTTTGCACCTTCAAGACACCTGATCCCACCTCTGGAGTATCCAGGGGTCCGTGTTTTCACAATTCTTTATTTTGTATTCCTCGTAGGAACTATGAGACCGATCATTGTTAGTTACCTTTACCTTCTAATATCGACATCTGATTCATTTGTTTAACAGCTATAAAAGTTGCATTTGTCTGCCATTAATTAACATTCAGATATGTGATACGGTACCACAGTAATTAAAAAAAAATCTGCCGATTTGAACACTAATGAAAAAAATTTTGTATTACAAGCGAGAATCTAGTGTTAATTGAATCAAGGGTTTGGGTATTAATTTAGGAATATACATTTGTATAATGTAAATACAATTCCATGTTCTCAAAAATCGTCGAATGAAATGGAAGAGTCTTCGTCTAATCATTGTCATTTTGGTATTTAATCCATATATGAGGTAACACTTAAAACCCAATAACCTTGTGAACGGTAATGGAAAAGCAAATGCCAATTTTTGTGATGATTTCATTTAGTAGTGGTCAATGAAAATAGAATATTTTTAAGATATAGAACAGATTTGATATCAATTCAATTCAATTGTCGCGTACAGCGTCGCAATATCGAATTTCAGCATATTACCATGTATCTATTTATAGATATAACACACCTGCAGACCCTCTGATATAGTTTTGTTACTCTTTACTTTATGTTTTATTGGACGGATTAACATCATATAAACCCAGCTTTGTTCGTTGTAGGATATGAAAAAAATTATTAAAAATGAACCTTATTCGTGACATGACGTAGATGTTTATATAAAATTTGGCGTTTATCTAACATTCCAATTTGCATATTTGTTTTTTTTAAATTCTGAAGGATGTTAGTTGTTGTACTGCTGTTTAACTTTCCACTCAAGAATATTTCACTCATATGGGGACGTCACCGTGTGCCTGTGAAGGGCGGCAAATTTTGCCTGTGCTCGGCACTGCTGGCTGTAGAACAGGGAGGGTTCTTTAACGTGCCAACACCTACTGTGACACGAGACCTCGGTTTTTACTGTCTCATCCGAAAAACAGGGACGGGCAACCCCGGAGTGACGCTGCGGAATTCGAACCCCAGACCCTTCGATTCAAACACGGTAACCACTCGGCCACGGAGGCCCCTTAAAGGATGTACGTGAAATATATTTTTAGTGTCCATTATCACACTTTTATTCATTTTAGTGAAATTAAATTGTAGCCGAGGTATTGCGTTTTTTTACAGTAATGTTCATTTATTTGACCACGGATTACTCCGTTTACCTATTCAAGACGTAGTACTCACGGCGGATGTGACCGGTCAACAGGAAATGCTTACTCCTCCTGGGTACCAGATCCCACCTCTGTTGTGTTCAGGGATCCATGTTTACAAACTCTTTATACTTGTCTTCTTTATACTTCTTATTTTGTGGGGCCTCCGTGGCTGAATTGTTAGCGTGTTCGACTGCGAATTGGAGGATCCGGGATGGAGCCGTGACAGCACCACTCCGCGGTTGGTCGTCCCTGTCCATCGGATGAGACAGTAAAACCGAGGTCCAGTGTCACAGTAGGTGTCGGCACGTTAAAGAACCCTCAATGCTCTATGGCCAGCAGTGCTGAGCATAGGCAAAAATGTGTAGTCCTTCACTGGCACGCGGTGACGTCTCCATATGTGAAATATTCTTGAGTGGGACGTTTAACAACAATGCCATACAATGCCATACTTCTTATTTTGCAAATTTTGTAGGAATTATGAAATCGATCACAGTCGGTGCCTTTACCAATTTTTTAATGGAATCATGGGGTCGATCAATGTTCGCTACCTTACCATTTTTTTGTAAATGTAATTCCTAGTTCCTTAAAAAAGATCCCAATTTTCTTGGATATTGTTATTTTTCTTATTACCATGATGATACTACAATCAATTACATGTACTTCTTTTTTTCTGACTGATATTATTTTCATCAGCATATTGTAATTATAGTACAAAAATAAAGATTAAAAAAAAGAATTTCATGGGCGAAAATTCTTAAATGATTCATGAACTATATCTTATTTTGGAATATCAATATTCGCAATTTTTTCTTTGCTTAAATAGTAGATATGAATAAAGTAAACCTTGATGTGTGTGTATAGGCGCCTAATCTTTCAGTAATGAACATTTGGCAGAATCAATGCTGTATTACAATATAACCTTGAAAACTAACCGTAAAGGCTTAACTTGTCTCCAATCATGTGTTCTTAAACTAGAAACTAGTCCAATCAAACAGAAAACAATAGCAGGCGAAACCTCAAACAATAATTGACGTCATAATGACGTAGATATAAACTACTATTGCCCTTGAATTTTTCTCCTCTTTGTCATTAATTAAATCTTTTATTCAGAAATCGGATTTTATTTTGTTACACAAAAAGTTTCCACAAGCAATCAATCTCAAATGCACTAAGACATTGATGATTTGCTTTATTTGAAGTTAATCGACTGTTTAATATTCAGCACGATTTTGAATACGGACGTTGCATTGTTTGTAACACAAACGGGGGAAATCCCAGACATCAATTCTCATAGATCATTTCGAAGTTGTGTTTTATAATCGTGGAATGGTTCATGTTTTCCCTCGTGTCTCCTTACACCAGTCAATACAAAGTACATCATTTCACGGTTCTCAAATGTTTAAGCCATCTCTGACCATTAGTCGATATTCTTTATTGTATTTCAGATTTTATATGTCTTTGTAAGTTAAGAAGTGAGGTATAAAATGATAACACAGTCGTATGATTTTTCTCACTTGGAGTTTCAAACATCACAAGCTGTGCCAATTATACTGATTAATTTAGTTCATTACAAGATAAAAATGGATAGCAGGTGGATTATTTCGGTAAGATATTTGGAATTCTTAAAAATAAGTGAAAGATAATTCAAGTGGATTATACGTTCCAGCTGAAATTCCGAATTTTGTAAAAAAAAACCATTTTCTTGTCATTTTCTGTGCATCTGTGTGCTAGCGCTGGCTCATTATTACGCGTATTCACCTTCTTTCTGATCTTGCCATTGTTTGTTCGATTCCGCGGCACTCTGTGACACAGCCCTTCGGATGAGACAGTCCAAATCGAGGGCCGTGTCACAGTGGATGTCACAGCGTGAAAAAACCCTCATTTTGCAATGGCCTGTAGTGCCCACCCAGCATATGCAAGGTATAAAGCCATTTACACGCATACAATGACGTATCAATATACGTGAAATCTTGTAGATTTGGAGGTAAAACACCACAACCAACCAATTTCGGCGTCTCTTTTTAATGTGCTTTCTGTTTCTATCAGTTAAATATCTCTCTCTCTCTCTCTCTCTCTCTCTCTCTCTCTCTCTCTCCAAAATCAAGACCGACGCGCTTTGACAATTCGATCAAGGATGCTTTGTATATACATGTACTTACAGTGACTTACAAAGAAAACAATTCTTCTGAAAGTAAACATCACCATGTGTAATATTTTTGTGTGTTTTATAGGTAATGAAGCTAGTAGAAGTGATCACAATTTTCTCCGTGGTATTGCTGGTGACCTTTACCCTTGGTGATGGCGCCCCTCAATGGCGACCGCAGGGGAGATTCGGTAAAAGATTAGATCAACGATTCCCGATATCCTGGCAGTCCGGTAAGCATAATACTAGAGTTTCAAATTCCTTGAAAGATTTGACTTTTATTATGACAAAAATACTTCCGGTTTCTTTGATGGGCAAAAACTGGCACAACATAGCTCTGTTAGCAAAATATGTGATTCTGGTAGCATTTGATGGCTCCGGAGTTGGTCCTTAAAATATGTTGAAGCATGAAACGCCTGTACATACAGCTTTATTTCAAGGAGGAAGTACCTTGATGATTGTATTAGCTAAAACCGGATACGGATTAGAAGCGAATGCGAAAAGGGAATATTGTAAGTTAATACTCTGGTAAATGATTCAAAAGAAGTGGATCTGTCCCCATAACGAGATAGTCGTGTCAATGGCATAGTAAATGATTCTACAGTTGTTTTATTCAGACTAGTTCATTCATTTTCGAGAAACTATGGTCAATAGACTGTAGGGCACGTTGTCATGAGCTCTGTAGATAAGAGACATTTGTTTTAACAAAATTTCCCCTTCAATCACATGGTGAATTAAACATGCGCTTGTATGGATGCTTCCAAAACTGTTCGATCACTGAATAACATTTTTTTTTACATTATAAATCCAGCGATATTATTTTGAAATTTATCATAATCCGTATAAAAAGTACTGAGACGAAATGTGAGGAGAAATTCAAAGTGTCCGTATGAAAATGACTTAGAAATGAAACCCAAGTAAAAATTGAAATATGTTACCAAGTTTTTAGTACAATGATCGTTTCAATTTGTTTGAGAAAATGGTGTATAATTCTTCTGTTAAAGTGTAGAAAATATGAAATTAGTTAATCTTTCTGCTTGGAATTGAAAAATGAATGTTAATCAAGATGAAACAGAAAAATGTGTATCTTAATTACAGTCAAAACAAGAAGTATTAATACCAAAGCCGAAATAATTTGTCTTTGAAATAAGCAGAGTTTTCAAAATAACCGGGTTAAAATATTTATGAAGTAACTTAGCCGAAAAAATGTAAATAATTTTCAAATTAAACGGGATTTAGTTATATATTAGGGCTCAATATAAGTTGGTTACCCATATCATATAAATCAAGGTGAGATCTATCACAATTTTCATCAGCTTAATATCAAAGTAGATCTAATAAGAATGTACATTGTTTGTGAACATTTAAGATTTGTGAATCGCAATGAAACAAACAGACAAAAACTCTCTTTCAGCTTCAGAAACGGACAAAGATATAGACATTTACCCTGTGGTCGAAAGCAGCGGCGCTCATGAGCAGGACGGAGAACAAGTCATCGATGTATTCAATAAACTATGTGTTGAGAGTAGTTTACCCGGATTATACAAATGTTATAGGTATGTCTTATTGAATAATGCCTATTCTAAATCCAAATTATTCGCAAAAAATATATTTTCACGTATGAAGGCGACGACACTTTCTCCAGAAAATAAATTTCTCGCTTAAAATGTTATGTTGACATTCATATATTTAACACATCGTAAACATATATCTTAATATGTATTCTGGAATAAATAAAATGTCTCTAATGATTTGAAAGCAACTGATTTGCAAAATTAATTTTTCGCCAAAATCATTTTCTAGTTTTGTATAGATGTATTCTCATTGACCAATGGTAACGCCATACATATCAGACTTAACTGAACATTTATCTTCGCAGTAACGCTTAATTAAAACAAAAACATTGGTAAAAGCAATATTCCGACGAATGAATGAAATAAGTTAAAATGGGGTAACTTTATCAAGTTAGTTGAGTTAAGAAGTCAATCTACCTTCCATATAGAATTCCATCCTTATCACCCCGTTTGTCTTTTAATAAGAAGAATGCTATTTAATTTCGTTTGGAATAAGCTAACTTAACTTACCGAGACATTTAAATAAATCAGTAGCATCCATGTTGGTCATTATCTCGGTGAAAATTTACTTTCTCGATATTCTATACTGGTCGAGGAAACATTTCATAACCATTGGTAATTTCGAACGTTTTTTACACCACTCCC
>JACSZP010039578.1:0-17687 GCA_016161895.1 Pinna nobilis | reverse complement strand
TTAGAGCAGTTTAAAAAAACATAAATTTACTTTAAATATATAGTGAAAATGATGTTTGTTCATAAACATATGGCACAATGCTGTATAGATCTATATTATATCTAACATATATTTAAAATGATTAAAGATGATCTTTGAAAAGCTGTCAATTTTTTATAGATCTGGATCTACAGCATAGAAATCTAGCAATAAATTGAACAAATGTATGTGTAGTCTAAATGAGATGAGAGCCCATGACTACTGGTATGCTTATTTGACTCAAATTTAATTGATCAACTATCTAGCCTAGATATCTACTTATTGGGCTTACTTGTCATAAAGGGGAGGGGGCAAAAATGTATCACAAACATGCTTCTTTTTGTCTTTTTGCTGTACCGATTGTCCCTTGTGCCACTTTAACATGATTTTACTTTTTTAAGCAGGTAAATTTGTTCTTTAAAGAGTAAAAACTTATTTAAATTCTTAATCTTGTGGCAAGGTAATCTTGTATATCTTAAATTGACATTATGTTTGCCTGATGTAGATCTACATGCATTAACAATCAAATTTGCTTATTGTCACTGATTAAAGTAATATTTGTCATCTTGATGCTGCAATGTTGCAAGTGGCCTTAAACTGTGTCTGCACCATAGATTGTTATTGGCAGTGCTACCTTAGCCTACAAATGTACCTCAAAACATGTTCAATAATCATGCTACATAATTTGTGAATGATCAGCTAAAGGAAATGGCACACAGCATATGTAGCAACTATATTTTATTTTATGTACTGAAATGTACCATAGTGACTACTATAGTCTAGGGGGTAGTATTTTTCTTCTTTTTTAGCTCACCTGTTGGATACCTGAGGAAACTTCTTGCATAACTTAGTACCCCATGGTCATATTTCTGTTCAGTATAAGCTATTCTGCTTTGTAATGTTCTAATGAAACTGAACCCATGCTGAAAATAATTATTGTAAATGTCTGTATTCCTTGGGTGTCTGCTTTTAAACTGCTAACTGTTTTTGTAAATCAACCAGACTCACAATTTTTGTACGATAAATAATGCTAAAAAATTGATAAATGACCATTACTTCTTCACGTAAAGGTGAAATTAGGTTCAGTTTGACTTTCTAGAATATGATCAGAAGTACTTGAATTCATGTATAATAGTAAAGGTTTTTACTTAAAACTTTAAAATTTTATTATCTTTTGCCTAAAACCAGTGTACAAATTTGAATAAGATATATTCCTCTTTGTCTGATCGTAAGTGATGTTTGTAAATATACAGGTAGTAAGCCAGTGTGATAAATGTATAAATAGGCGGTCTTTTTACTACATTCTTTTATTTGCTTTCTCAGTATTTTTATAAATAGCACTTGGATTTTTTAAACATAGAGCTATTAATACGAGATTCACCGAAATGTAATTTTAGGTGTTTTCCATGACTAGTTTTATCAAATTGATATAAAATACTTCTGATTATATCTTGATCGACATTGGGAGTGTCTGATATGATATGGAAATTAAATGACAATACAGCCATGTATTGTGATATATATACAGTCATATAATGGTTCACCATTGGTAGTGAATTGTTGTTTAACGTCCCACTCAAAAATCTTTCAATTGCGATATATGGAAATGTCCCTGTGTGCCTGTGAAGGGCAACAAATTTTGTCTGTGTTCTGCACTTCCGGTCGTACAGCAGGGAGGGTTCTATACATGCTGACACCTACTGTGCCATGGAATCTCAGCTTTTTCTATCTCATCTCAAAGACACAGATAGCCAACTGCAGCATGGCTCGGATTTGAACCCATTACCTCATGATCAGAAGGCAAACATGCTAACCACTAGGCCCCCACATACACATGAAAAATTGCCTTGATGTTCATGTATAATGTTCCCCTCAGGAATCTTTCACTTATATGGAGATGCCACGTACCTAATGCTGTTTTAAGCCATGATGCTCGGCACATCATGTCAAATAGCAACACCTACTGTGATAGGAGGGCTCCTTGTTTACTGGCTAATCTGAAGGAAAGGGAAGGGAAAGCCATTCACCCCAAGAGAGGTTAAAACCCATGACCTTACAATCTGAAGAAGGATACTAGCTGTTGACTATTGTACTTGTGTAGAGAAGATATCAGTCTGTTTATAGAAATTAGAATGATAAACAATGTGGATTCAGTGGATTCCAAAATATCTTATAGAATTATTGTTTGTTTTGGATTGCACACAAGTTTCAACATACATGTACTACAAAGTGATATGGCAGCACCTAGGAAGGTCTCACAAGTCTTCACCTGTGCTAAGGACTTTATCCTAGTATGGCATAGACAATTTCTTGTATTGCTTTTGTTCATTTTTAAAAATTTTGGTCTCACCTTTAGCACGGATTTGAACTTTAATGTTCATCTCATGAGGAAAAAAAGTTACTGTAGAAGTCGAACTTTCTTCATTTTTGATCTATACAACTCTGGGCAATGTTGTTGCCATTCATGCAGTGACACCCAAAACTGCTAAGTTCATTTGTTCCTTGACGAGGAACCCTCGGGCCCCAAGATAAGATTGAAACAATTCCAGTGGTCCCTGATGGTAATTATATTTTAAAATGGTGACATCCCCCCTCTCTCCCCCCCCCCCAAAAAAAAAACAAACAAAAAAAATGAAAGAATTTACTTCAATAATGGAAAAGACCCGGCTATTTGTGCAGTATAGAGGTGTCATTCCTGTTCAGTAGTTGATAAGTATGATACGTTATATCTGGTGATGGCCTATGAACTAATAGGAGTTTCGTAATATTAATTTTTATTAACATGTACAAATATTAACTATTCAGTCGTATATGAATTATCGTGTGACTTTATTAATTCAGTTGAGTATTAAAAGCTTGTCCTCCAATCTGTATGCACAGGAATTTACTTGTTTAAATTTGCTTTGTTTATCAAATACAATAGGAAACCCACTTCCTGTGAATTATAAGCTGCACAGAATTTGTGATAGGCCAAGGACAGGACAAAAGTGTCTGCATCTTTTGTTTTAGAGGGTCCTATTTTACTCTGATATTACCTATAAGTATCCGTTACCAAAAAATATTTCCTTACACTTGAAATACCAGTACATGTATATCCTATCCTGTATATTCTTTCAAGGAAATTAGTGTTTGATTTCGGCAGCATTTAATATACAAAGAAATAGGTTCAAATGTTCTTCGATTGGGTGAATGACTGCAACATAAATCATGATTGTAACAAAATTCTTGACCCAGATTATTTAGCAATTAGAATTAGTGCATTGTAATGATTGACAATCAAAGAAACCTGTCTTTAAACATTACCCCTAAAGCCATGGGATTTTAGTCTTTCAAGACGGACGGTTCTATATGACAGGTTTTAGCTACAATTCAGAATTTTATATTATAAAAGAGTGTTTTGTATGTAATTTGGATCAGTGGATTTATTTCTATTTATCGTTAAACTTGAATACAGAGAATTCATACCAGTACATGTACCGGTACATGTATTATACAAAGAAACTTTTTGAGCTGTCATTTTGAATTATAGACAATATTTACCAAATAAGTGAAAATTTATGCTGATGTATCATTACACAGCAGTAATGCAACATTTGAATTTAAAGATACAATGTACATGTATTAAAAAATACATATTTACCAGTGTCAATATTTACACTCAAAATAAATTCAAATTAATTTAAATTAAGTCAATTTCCCTGATGCCTTGATATAATAATTTAATTACTGAAATGAATTAAACTAGAAATTTTAGATTGACTTTTGTCTTCGTTATAGGCGTCCTTCGTTTTAAGCATCATAATTTACTAGATAAATAGTAATTCTGTTCAAGCCTTTTATTCCAGATATATGAATCTGATAGAATGAATTTATTTCAAAATGAAAATGTCTTCTTGAGATGTGTGAATTGAGGTATAGGTACTACATGTAGTTCAGGAAAAGTAAGGTTACTAAACATGTAATCCCAAAATTTCATTTGAACTGAGCTCTGAACAAGTTCCTTTGCAAATTTGTTCCATCATCTTAAAAGGGAATCTCAATTTTCAGTATCTGATCCCCAAAAGTAATGATATTTCTACAGCTTCATGTCATGGATAAGTACACATTCTGTAAGTCTGAACTATATACAACACTTACTGCCTGTAAACCCCTACAACCTAAACAGATCCCTGACTAAAGCTTATTTGCTTTCATATTCCAAAAATGCAATATCTTTGCATTTCTCTAATTGAAAAAAAATATCTGTTCACAGCAAATCTTTCTTTTCATATACATGTAATTAATTACATTGTATTTGAACATATTTTATTGTGCACGAGAAAACTACAGAAGGATTACGTACAAGTTATTTAAATGCCACTGTGGCTCAGCAGTTAGCATGTTCAACTTCTGATCATTAGGTTGTGGGTTCAAATCCGCTGCCCTGCAGTTAGCTGTCCCCATTTTTTTGATTGAGACAGTAAAATCAGAGATACCATGTCACAGTAGGTTTCATCACAACGAATTCTTGATTGGGACGCTAAACTATGATAAAACCAATCTACAAGGAAGAATTAAGTTCTTCGAAACCACCATGTCAAAACCTAATACACTTCCTCCACATAATTGATGATTTGGGGAATATAGCTAGCTAACATTTTTTGTATGTTTCAGTATGGGGGAGTAATTATTTCACAGATACACTTAATTAAGACATTGTTTAATCCTTATATGCATGTTTTACTAAAAGAAAAAAAAACAGTGTATTATGCCCTTGATCATGCATAATAATGCATCAAAACAAGATATGGCAGAGTTTGATGTTTTATGTAGTGTAAAGTCTTATGTCACAGAATTTATGCCCACAGTTGTAGTTTTAGAACTAGAGGAATTGTTACACTATAGTTAAACACTCCCTTTGCATACACTCCCACTATGTTACACCTGAGCTTATTAGACTTATGTCTCTACCTACACCAACATCATCCCAGAGAATTTATAGTTGTCAGGCTTTCTCATACAAAAAAATCAACTACCGGTTCACTCCTACACGTACTACACGTACATATTTATCAGCTGATAGGGTGCCCCTTTAGATGTGGAAATATGTATGGTACATGTACATATTGATAGGAGTACAATTATTACAAAGAGATTTCATCCATGTACAGTGGAGTTGGTCTATAATGAAGTCAAAGGGGATTGACTTTTGATTTTGTTATAAGTATCCTTCGTTTTAAGCATCAGAATTTACTACATATGTAAATAAATAGTAATTTTTTTCAGGGATTTTATTCCTCTTCATTACAGCACTGAATTCGCTTCAAACCGATTCGCTATAAACCAATTCTACTGTACATTGAATATAAGTTTATTCTGTATTTACATGTACCTGAGGAAAGTTTTCAAGTACGTGTATTGCGTTGACTGAGCATTAATTACCTGTAGTACATGTATTTTCATTTTGATAGCATATGATATGACATTCTTAGAAGAGACCCGACACAAGCTTTTCTCGGAATATCCAAATGTGGATTCACCAGCATTTAAGGTCACCTGAGTAAACTCAGGTTGTGCATTGTGCAAAAACTTTTTAAATTTTTGACTTCCCAGAAACCAGTAGGCCAATCTCAACCAAATTTGCGAGGAATCAACATTGGTTTGTTCAAGCTATCTCCCTGGGTAAAAAAATGGCACCACTCTAGGAAAATTGCAACTTTAAAAAACCTTCTCTGAAAGTTAATGGCCAAATAGCTGATTTCTGGAATATAGCATCCTTTTGAGGTGTAATTCAAGTTTGTTCAGGAAAGGACCCTGGGGTCATTGTCGGCCTTACCCTGGGGTTAAACATTCCCCATAGGGTTACAATAGGTTTCATATATTAGACTTCTCAAAAACTAGTCGGCCAATTTCAATCGAATTTATCAGGGATCAACATCGGGTGATGCAGACTCAAGTTTGTTCAAACCATCCCACTGGGTCCAAAAAGGCCCTAGGACAAAAGGGTTCAAACAGTACAATTTTAAAAATCATCAATGCTAAATAAGCTGATTTCTGGAGTATGCATCCTTTTTGGGCATAGATTCAAGTTTGTTCAAGAGAAGGCCCTTGGATCATTTTTGATCCCGCCCTGGGGTTACCCATTTTACATAGGCTTACAATAAGATTTCTCACTATAGGCCTCTCAGGAATCAGTGGGTCAGTTTCAAGCATTCAATTCATTACTCACATGACCGTTAAGGCCCTGTGGGCCTGTTCTTAAAAAATGAGAAAAATAGATGGAATTTTAATTATAAATTAATAAAAAGAATACACACATGTAAACATAGTCTGTTTATTAAATGCATGGCACTCATAGTAATTATCTCAGAACTATATTTTCTTCCATTGCAGACTAGCCAACCTAGAATATTTATTATGGGGAGTTTTTTCAATTTTTAGGGGAGACTCTAAATTTTACTAAGAACTTTCAGTAAAACTGAAGTTTTTCATGGGGGAGGCATGTATTTTTTTATGAGAAATTATCAAAATTTTACATAAAAATCCTAGAGTTTCCCTATTTATTGGGAGACTTGGCAAGTATGCCATTGTTTTCATCCTAATGCTTTTAAATTTCCACTTTTTGGGGGCAAATTATTATTATCAACATATCTGGGATAAAAATTGATGTGTTGCTTGTCTCCTAAAAATTCTAATGGTTTGAGATTGGAAAAAACAACTTTTTCAATGTATGTAACATTGTCAATATACATATACACTTACATGTGATGTACATATCTTCTGGGCCTCTTATACACCACAGTATTTACACGTAACTTGATAAATTCTCTGACATTAAACTCAATTGCATGTTCTTATTTATACTGAGTTGTTTGTTCTTATGTTTGTTTCAGAGCTTTTCAAAGCAGTTGTGGACATTGAACCTAATTTTCTTCCAGAGGTCTCATGCTGTCTTGTACAGATAATTAACTCTAGGTGATGATGGACGGGGCAAATGATGTAGAAAATGTTGACATGGAATTGAGAGATATCAATGTTGTACATCACAGAGGTGTGGATAATGATGAGCGCAATGAACAGGTGATTAAGTCATTGTACTATATCTGAAAGTTACAGTCAGACATGTGTTAGCTGAACCTTAATTAGAAATTGATCAACATGTTATATCTCACTAGTGATTGCTTAGTAAAGAGAAAGAATTAGAGACAAATCAACAATTAAAATAATTTCATATCATAAATGTATAGGCTGTATCTCTATAATTCTCTATTTTGTCAACCATGCAAAAAGTATTTCATGACTGCATACACATACATTTTGGACAATATTAAAAGACTGTTGTTGATGTTTAAAATCTGGCTTAAGAATGTTTCACTTATATGGAGACCACCAAATGTTGGTTAAGGGGTTCAGAAGTGGTATTTGTGGTGCTCTTTATTACTATTAAGTAGCGAGGGATCTTTGCTTGGTTGGTTGTGTTGTCATCCCACTCATGAATCTTTCAATAATGGAGATGTCAGAGTATGCCAGTGAAGTGCTACTAATTAAAATAGCCTATGCTTGGCACTTGAGCAGTGATGGTTCTTTAACCTGCCAACATACTGAGCCAGGGGACCCTGGTTTGAACTGTTTAATCCATAGGACAGCAAAAGCCAACCAAGTCCACAGCATAGATTTGAACCCATGACCTCACAATCAGAAAGAGAATATGCTTACCAGTGAGCCAAGCCAACCCTGAGTGATGTTTAATGTGTTGGTATTTGGCTAGCACCTTAAAACTTTAGAATTTATCAATGCAAGCTTAAGAATTTTCTCAACTTAAGCTTCTCAGAATTAGAATTCAGTATAAGCTGGAGTTGAGTAATTTCTCAGTCTTATATGTTAGTAAATGATTAAGTTTTATGATGCCCAACACAACAAGCTTTGACATGTGATCTCAGTTTTCACTGTTTCATCCGAAGCACAGGAAAAGCCAGTGCAATTTCAGTTAAAGTATCCATCTATTATTCTCAAACTTGTTGGTAGCATATACATTTGGATGTCATGTAGAAAATAAGTCTAGATCATTTTCAAGATAATTGGTCGGAGTTGAATACTTGAGACAGAAATCATTATCTGTTAGTCAGGTCTTTCACTGTCTTATCATATATTTATAGTTATGTATTAAAAATTCTCATTATTAAATCACGACTTATTATACAATTCTTTTGAGTAATTCTAAACATTCTAATGACAAGATGTGTTTAAGATTGTTTTCCACACAACAACAACCTAGTTCCTGGATTAGACAACTTGTAAGTGGCTTTAACCTGTTGAACAGGATACTGATCTGAATTTATTTACACTTGTTTGTACACTGATATCAGGGATGATAGTGCAGCCAGACAAAAAGGAAATCCCTTGTCAATGTTCAAGTACTCTGATCACAGCCAAAACTACACATTGCTTCCTATTGATACACAAGGCTCAGGAAATAAACAATTACAGACAAGTGGATGTCAATATCATGTCAACTCACCTAATTTGACAAATCTAGTCCTTAAGATTGACCAGATATATATGCAGTATGTAGTTGATAATATCAATTTGTTAAGAAGTTATTCTAATAAGCTCATGAAGGCTTTAGGCCTACATAAAATGTAATGGCATGTATGCATTTATAAATTGCAGATGTCCCTATATAATACATAATAAGAAAATTTATAATTTGTCTGTCCCTTAATCTTAAAACCATGATGTGTGTGTGTGTGTGAGAGAGAGAGAGAGAGAGAGAGAGAGAGAGAGAGAGAGAGTTAGTTGTACATCATTACATATCAAATCTTTTATGGTTCTCATAGTTCCCATTTAAATGAGGAGAGTGAATGCTAGTTCTTGTTTTCTTTTTCATTTGGTTTTTTTTTTTTTAAGAGAGAGGACGCGCACTGGTTTGTCATTCCTTGGTTACACTTTGTTTGTAACTGTGGCCTCTCTTCCACCACTTACATGTACAACAATGTTTAATAGATTGATCAATGAGTATGATATGAAGCAACAAGATTAACAGACTGACAAATATTGTGATAACTTTAGTGCTTCAATCATTCTATGTGCTATACTAGCTTTCAATATGAATTAACTTTTATACATGTATATGTGCAACATACATGTATTATCAAAAGGAATTATGATGTAACTACTGTACCACATTGACTCCAATTGACTTTAACACACCACTTATTTCTTGAGTGGGATGTTAAACAACAATTCAACAACAACAACAACAACACACCATGTCAGAATCCAAGACTATACCAGACCTGATTCTCTAGCACCTTAGTTTTATGCAGAGTTTATTTGATGGTTATCTCTTTTGTACTTAAGTTCATTCACTCTGAGGTTCTGTTGTCAGATCTCAGTGATTACTTCTGCACAAACTTTTGCCAGCTCTACCACATTGTGTCATCAAATTTCTTGTAGATAAAAATCTTACATACTAAGATACTGTGGAGAAACTTTAATACATTAACACTTTTGTGGGTTTTTTTCCCCGTAAAATTTGTCTTTATGATAGATTAGAATGGTTTGTTAATATGGAGTTGATATATTGTTGAGTACCATAATCAGGTATTAAACTTGTATACTCAAGGTCATTGGCATGGGTAAGAATTATTCCTATAATTCATGTACATTATTTGAGCTGAGGGATTTTGATAATATGAAAAGTAAATGTTGTCTGATGTATCCGAAGGCCTTGTACTTCCTTTAGGGATTAAAGTTACAGGGAAACTTAAATGTACTTTCAATTTATTCTTTTGAAAGTTTTACTTTTGCAAAGCAAGGTTAGGTGAAGCAGAAAAAAAGAAAAACAAAACAAATTGATGAAATAAAGCCTGACACATCACTCTTTTGTAAAAAGTGTCTGAGAATTTTAACATGACTTGTGTTTGGCCTTATTGTTGCATTTACTTCTATATAGTCAGTGTTATTGACAAGTGTATATGCAAATTAAGGTACTTATGTTATATCATGTACACCTGATTGTACTCAAAACCAGTAACTGGCATGTAGTGTAGACTACCTTTTTACATATCCTATGCTAGTAATACAATTTGACTTCTGATACTTCAAATCATATGTAATTACATGTATACCGAGTAACAACCCCCGACCTTGCCAATGAAGTTTAGGGGGATACCGGTATACATGTGTACATGTATTTGCTTCACTTTGTATGTCTACTTGCTTGTCTGTCCACTGATATCTGTCTATACACTCAAAATTTGTTTCCACAGCTTGTCCAATATTGCAGAACCGGTTGGATTTCCAATATAAAGGCAGTGTGAGAGATTTATAGGCAGTAATATCAGTTCTACTATCCTGTGAATTTTCAAGGTCAAGGGTCAAAGGTCACAGAGACTACTATTGAAATTTCAAAATATCAAAAGCCAAATATCACAGAACCTGTTGGATTTTCAGTATACAGGCAGTGTGAGAAATTTGTTCTACCATCTTGTGAATTTTCAAGGCAAGGGATTAAAGATCAAAATGCTGGAGAGAATTGAAATTTTTAACATCAGTAGATTTAATAAAATTCAATAACATTCAGCTGGCTGACTAATTATAAACTTTTTCTGTGCCTAAATGCTTCCAATTTTCTTCATTGGCCAAATTTCAAATTTTATTTGTTAGAAACTACCAAATTTAATCGTAGGATCAAATATGTTAGGGCTCCTTATTGGTATATTGTCTTTGTAATCATGTGTGTTCTGGTGACCATTTCGGTCCATTGGTCCTCTTGTTAAGTGATACTACACCTTATCAACATGGTACATGTATGCCAGTATTTGAAAGTGATATGTGTACAACTTTGGATCAATTCAATATGTACCGTATGTTAAAAATAAAAAAGTGCAAAAGTGGAATGAATATGTAAAAGAAGAAGTTTGTCTTGTATTTGTCCAGTTGGTGACCTTTACTTATCATCCCTTCTAGTCTTATAGCACAATTTTGACTGTAAATTACACACTTTATAAAGAATACAACTAATACGTAAGATCCTAAGAAAATAGAGCTTGATTTTTCATTTGTACTTTTTGAACTCCAAACAGATACACTGTAAGAATGATTGCTTAACTTTACTTATGTGTCCACCTGTTGACCTGTGTACGTGTTTTTTGACATGACAACAGAATCAATTTTGATGAGTGCTAATTAACCTAAATTGTTTAGGCAGCTCTTTGACATTGGAATCTTAATATTTGTTGTGTTCTTTGCTCTGTACTTGGTTTAAGTGTTAGTATCAGTTTCTATATCAGGGTCCTTAATTTATTGGGGTTTGTGGGTAAGGACTTTAGAATAAGTATTGTCATAAAAAAATAAGGATGTAGGTGAAATCACTCAGAGTTTTATTCCATCTGGCTCTTCAAGGTTATTGCTTATTCAAATAATCCAGGAGATGTGATCTGCAACCCGGCAGAATATTCTGAAAGTAAATTTCTCAAATTTTGCATGATGTTCATGTAGACCCATATTTGTGCATGCTATATTTCAGGACTAATCAGACAGCAATGTCTTAAAATAGGAAATCTGTGATTTTGAGAGAAAAAGTTTACAATTGCTAATCTCGAAGATAAACTGATTGAATGGTTTTCAGATTTAAATTTTTCATGTAGGATCTACCATGTCATTACTTTTAGTTAATTGAACTAATTGAAAAGCAAAGAGGTCTAAATTGTGGATTTGAATCAGAGAGTGTATCAAATATATTTATCCCATTATCCATGGTGACTTTAGATACTTCTTTTTGAGGGTGATATAATATAAATATTACATTCATGAGATGGTGATATTGCATATTTTCACCCTGAGGATGCATCGTTGACCAAGGCGAAGTTGTCATTTTATCCCCAAGCTGGTAATATTCTCATACTCTTCTGTTGTCACCTCAAACAATGGTCTGATTTATTCTATCATACTTATAAGTAAAATTAGTCATTCTGATCTGATTGTTGCTCTCAATGAGATATAAGAATCTGTGTCACTTTTAAAACAGATTCTGGTCTGTTGTTGATGATTTCTGCAAAGAAATATTGTGAACAGTAATACAAAATCACACAGCAATGCAGACCACTGTTTCATACATTGTAAATTTGTTTATATCATTTGATTAAGGAATTGACAAAAAACTGATCATGAATTTAGTTGAGGTACATTGTATATTCATATATGTTTTGTTCACTATTACAGATTTACATGAGTATTTTGTGGAACAATGGAAATCTTGGAGTTGCATATTATGATGTTGACTCTACACAAATTCACATGATGTTGGATACCATAGAAACAGATGATTTTACATATCTTAAAAAAGGTATACAGTGAAACCTTGTTAAACTGGACACTTATGTTTCCAAGCAAATTGTCTGGATAAATGTGGTGTCCAGGTTACTGAAACAACACCGCTATATGACCAATGGCCCTTTTAACAAAGACTTTTATGATGAAAATCACTCTTAGTCGTAAGTGTATGAAATTTTATTATTGTTTATTTGACAAATTCTAAATGTAACTAAATGAATAAAGTCATAATGTGATTTATATTATTAATCTAAATCAAATTTCATCACAATTGGTCAATTTTATCGTAAAATGTACAAAATATGATCAACTGAAAAATCAATAACTTACGATTACGAGTGCAAAGTTTTTGTGCAAAGGGCCCCAGTACAAATAAAAATTCTGTTCCCAGGAAGGTGAAGCATCAAGATCAGTGA
This sequence comes from Pinna nobilis, assembly GCA_016161895.1. Lineage (NCBI taxonomy): Eukaryota > Metazoa > Mollusca > Bivalvia > Pterioida > Pinnidae > Pinna > Pinna nobilis. The sequence continues at coordinate 4,938 of JACSZP010039578.1, read as the reverse complement.
GGCTTGACCTTATATCCATCTGTAATGCTAGAGAGATGATTTTACACATCTGGGCCCAGTTAAACAATAGTTTTATACCTTGTTAAACTTAACGATGAACTAGCTCCCGGTTAAATGTGTGGTTCTGGTAACTCTGAAATAAAAGTTTAATGAGTAAACTCACAATTAACTAAACGAACAATTCTGCAATAGCAATAAATCATGTAGGTTTCTAACTATAAGCTTAAATTTTAACTTGTTGTTAGTGGCTAACAACAAGCTAACTTAACAACGCATTGTGCTACTCGGTCCTGATGAAAGGCAAATTTCTGCTTTTTTCTGAAAGTGCTTGATGATCTTTCAAATTCTTGGAAGCTGTGATTTAATTACTCTGAAAAGGTCAAGACATGGTGTCTCCAGAACTCCATGTAACTTTACATGATAAGCAGTAGCACTTTAAGATCAAATTTTAGTTAGATAGGTATTACTATAGGATGTACCATGTTACATAAAATATCTCACATATTCCAGTATGTATGACCATTGTGTTATACAGTCAAATCTCTTTTTAGCAGCCACCTGTATGTAAAGACCACCCAGTCACAATGACCATTTAAGCTTGCTGTTCCCAAAACAATGGAACCTCTCTTGAGAGACCGGCCCTTTTGCCATACAAATGTGGTCTCTCAACATAAGTGGTCTTTTGTGACAGGTTTTATTCATTTAATTCAGCAAAATGTTTTCGTATAAGTGGTCTCTCATGACAGGCTCCACTTTAGTGCCATTTGTGTACAAATCAACTTCTATGTAAGACCACTTTCCTATAAAGACGGGGTTTAAATTATCCCTAAGGAGGTCATTATATACTAGTATCACTGTACTGTCCTCTAATTTTATCATTGTCCTAAGAAAAGTCTTATGATATTAATATTTTGTCATGATGTTTTTAGTACTTAGAGGTATTGAGCCAACAGATATCATAGTGAATGCTAAACAAGATGAAAGGCTGATCAATATCTTGAAGACCAAATGGCAGCCAAATGGAACAGGTAAGTCTCATATCTATGTTATTTAGTGTAAAATTTTATCAGAATTGTATTTTTTTTTCACATCCAGTTTATGGTTATTGACCTAGTTCACAGCCTTTATACTATTTTTTGGATAAAGGTTTTTGGTCTTCCTATTGACCCTTCCCAAGAGTGCTGTTGTCGCCCTTGTTCACCAATAATAAGTGTCACATCCTGGAACTAAGCAGCACATAATCTGGCATGTTGACATCACAATAAAGTGACATTTTATACTGTTCTATTCCACCAGCATCCAACACAATTTTTGCCCCTGGAAGTGGTGTCAATTCTATCGTGTTGCTGCAAACCAGGGGAGCTAAGAAGATTTGTTCAAGGGAATAGTTACAGGCTAAACATGCTATGATTCAGCAGCCTCAAGTTGACCTAGATATCCTAAAAAAAAAACATTGCTGACGAGATGAGGAGGCTTCTTTATTTAAAATTAGGTCTTCTCAATAAGGCTTCTAATGGCTTTAAAACTCTTAATTAGTCCAGTGTGATGCATCAGTATTTCTTTTCTTTCTGTTGGCTATTTAGTTCACTTTTATCAACTTACTTTATTGATAGCTTAAGTTTAATATAAATGATGATATTGATGTGTAATATGTACATAATCATTAATTAATTTTCTGGGAGACTGAAGATTTCCTGCTTTTGAATATTTATCTAATTAGATACACATTTTTTACATTTATTTTTAAATACGAAAAAACTTCCTCGTTAGTTTTGAAAATAATGTAAAAAAAAAACAACAGCTATCCAATGAATATCTTCATGGTTGCACATGTTATAAAAAACACGGCTGCATTTAATTATATAGAAAAGGCGTGAGGATTTCCTGTATATTATTGAAATTAGGAATAAGAGTGTTCTTTAGTCTGTATAAGATTAAAACCATTCGTATTTCTCCGGATACGTGATGCATTATAATTACAAATTTGATTCCAGCTGCAGAAAATTATGAGAACAGAAGCATGGAGAATGAGGATACACCTAGAATACTGCATTTTTTACCAAGCATTGATTTCAGTGAGTAAACTAATTTATGAGTATATAATGGAGAGTCACATATGTATTAACTTCAGATTGACTTATTTAATTTCCTCTGTTGTCGTAAGAAAATATAGTTACTTACACCTGAAACACATATTATGTTGGGGCACCTGTTTTAACGGAAACTTGTGTTGTAATTGATTTACTTTTAGGGGTGCAAACACGAGTGAAAATTTAGGTATTTTGAAAGTGACTGTAAACACTGGTCCATCTTTAACAATTTATTGCCAATTACAACTTTTAAAATTGATAGGACTAATGTTTATTAAGCAATGCCTGAATTTCATATATACATGTTAATTTTCACTTCTCCTTTCTTGTATTCTTTTTAAAATTTCTCAGTTGACATAAAACGTGGGATATAGTTTCCAATTTGAAGAGTCACACCTCTGTATAGTGGTGTTGAGGATACCATGCAAACATATGTTTTAAATGTTTACAACTGTACCCTTTGTAGTGCTTGATCCTGGAGTTAATGGACTTACATATGTTCTAAATTGGTAGGATAATTACTTTTCTGTTGTTTAAATCATTGAAACTGGTCACGTACTGGACGAGATAGATAATAAAAACATTATTGTTTACACTTTCTGACCCTTGTCTTCACAAGATGAGATAAATTTGAAGTAAGGCATGGAAAGGTGTTACAGAAAGCTAGCATGATCATTTTTTTTATTCATGTTTATTTAAACCACTGATTAACATGTTGCTACGTAAAGCTGAGGTTTTGATATTGAGATGTCAGCCCTTCTAAGATTATTCAATGTACAAAATGTATTATGTTCTTACACTTATTTCCTGTTGTTTTTTTTTATCATTTTTTACATGTGAATGCTTCTAATTGCTTAAGTTTGATTAAATAAACAAAATTAGGAACTGAACTCATCTGAACATCAAGGATATGTGCTATAAAAAACATGTACATTTTGTACATGTAATCTGTGCTTAATACTGATTTTTGACCTTGTTGGAACCTAAGTCGACTATGTGAGGAAGTTGACCAGTTTACTTGCAGAAGGCCCTTGGTCTCGTCCCGGATACAATTGTAATCAGGTTCTCTCCTCCTCCAATAATAAGTAGCCATCACCATATGACTGAAGATTGTCAAATGTGGTGTAAATCAAAACCAAACAAATCAGAACCACTCTTAGGAAACCATATACTGAATGAGACACCAATAAAAACTATGAGTACATATTAACATAACTCTACAGTAGCCATCCATATGTCTCTATCTGCATTAGTATTTAAGTTATGGACAAGGATCAAATAATGGTTGAAGGTCGATTTTCAAATCCATAATTGAGCATGAGGCAAACACATCATTATTATAAACTGTATATTGTCAACAGGACTGATATTTATACTGCATACTCTTTACATGTATATGCTCCCCGAAAAATTTGGGGGGAGCATATATAGTCCCTGCTTTGTTTGTCCGTGCATCCGTCTGTCCAGAGCCATATCTCCTAAACCCTTTCATGTATTTAGGACATACTTACAAAGTATAATCCCTATGACCCTGGCTTGCTGCCCACCTTGTCTCATGGTCAAAGGTCAAAGATTAAGGTCATTCTGCACTTAGGACTTTGAAAATCTTCTTTTGCCCACATCTCCTTCCATTATTGAGTGACCTGGATCATAATTCACGCAAATGTTATTCATTACAAACTGATGCTCACTGACCCTGACCCAAGGTATTTGGTCAAGATCATTCTCCAACATATATGTTTACCTTGATTAAAGTTGGCCTCGTGGAGCATACATCAGTTTACTGATTGCCTTGTTTTTCACTTATGAGGCATAAGTGTTTGTGTTCAATATAAATATGTACAAAATACACTTGCATGCATTACTATACATAGAGTTATATCTACTTAAACGTTTTGTTTTATCTATAGGTTTAGAGATCTCTAAGAGGAGGATTTTAAATTTAGAAATACCATCAATGCCAAAACATTACACAGAGTCTGAGAAAACCATATATTTATCTTCTTTGGTGCCTTTTGACAACACAAATATGGTAAGACAATGTGGTCAAAAGCTTTATGTCTCAGATTTTACTTTAACTGAGTTGATACCTGTGCTGTCTTAGTGCACCTGCAACATGATGCATTAATTATTAGAATAAATATCACAGTGGCGAAAGAGCTATACATTAAGTGTACATTCATTGCATGCCATTGGATGATTGAGTTTTTATTTACCTGTTTTCAAAAGATACAGGTACACATGTATATATATTTTTGTATACCTGCCTGTCTGTATTTCTGTTTGCCTTTCTGTATGTTTAAAGTGTTTATCTACAAAATGTGTCAATTTCTTAAAGAACCCTCCCTGCTCTACAGTCATAACAGGCACACGGTCACGTCTCCATATAAGTGAAAGGTTCTTGAGTGAGACATATTAAACAGCAATACAACCAACAGCCAACCTAGAAAGTGTACATACATGTAGTTGCAATAGAATTAGAATAAAAATTATAGGGATTTTATATTTCTATGTATTTCTTTTGTAAAAGGAATCTATTTCCAACATGTCTGCCCTTGTGACTTTGAAGTCGATGCTTGTCAATGATATCTGTCATTTCTGCTTGATGCTGTTGGAGCATAAGTGTTCCAAAACCACATCCATACATTAATTCTTTTTCATGAACTTGAACTCTTTAACATTTCACAGGTTTGTGCTATAGGAGGATTACTGAAGTTTTTAGAGAAGATGAGAATTGGAATAGAGCTTGAAGAACGTACAACCAGAGTTCCAGTTTTAGACCTGAGAGTATTTTCATTGTAAGTCCCCTTTGTTATTTGTGACTGATGTAGAACTGGGGGGGGGGGTA